>VZTT01008707.1:68054-88744 GCA_013400855.1 Buphagus erythrorhynchus
AACTTTGCTCAAGATCTGAAGTCCCATGGCAGGCATCAGTTGGCCACTTACTAACTTTTCCCCAAACTCTGCTAGGTCACCACAGCTGCCAGGGAATACTCATTTACTTCATGTGTTGTTCTCACCAAGTACCATAGTTAATAGTAATTTGTTCAATTCTTGTCAACCAAGAGTGGCTTAAAGTTCAAACAGAATATTCCAAAGGCAGGCTGTGCCCTACCTTTAGAGATGTGGTAGGTAGATCCACCTCCAGCCCACGTGGGGTCCTTCACTGGCTGCAGAGCTGATAGCTGCTCCTCTGCAGTCCTCCCTGGGCTAGAGAAATGACCTGAGTTACCATGGTCTTTTCCACAGGTTGCAGGGGAATCTCTGTTCCCACATCAGGGACCTCCTCCCCCTGATCCTTTGTGTCTGCAGGGCTGTTTCTGTTGCGTTTTTGTCACTCTCCTCTCATAGCTGCTACATAGTGTTTTTCACACTCTCTTAAATGTCCAGTCTCTTCTCACAGAGCTTCCTCCCTCTGGATGGTAAGATTAGCAAATCTGGGATCATTAAAGTTTCACTTGAGATCAAAAGGACAGTAGAAAAGTGATATTGCCAATCATGCATCTTTTGTAAATATGTTTTGTTTAGGCTTTGGTTTCCATTAAAAAGATGCACTTGCTTATCTACATGCAGATTTCCTTTGGACAAAATACAGAAACTGAGTTTTCTATTTAATTCCCAAGCTCTCCTAACAACCATTAATCAACATTGTTTATACATTAACAAAATATATCACTGAGAATTTTTCAGTTGTTGGGGTAGGTTTCTTTTTGGTGTGAGGTTTTTTCCTCAGATGGTTTGGTTCTAACCTTTAATATAAAGGCTTCTGTGTGAATCCAAAATGGCATCAGCTGAAAAATATGATTAAAAGTTATAACTCCATTTAACTGATGTCAAAGATGCAAGTCACTTGGATAGAGTCTGTTTTAATCACAAAATATGGAAACAATTTTTGTTGTGTGCAATCCCATCAACTCAGTAGTCTCACTGCATTGTTAATTCAAGAATATCCTACTCATCTGTATATTAAAAAACACATGCTCAGTGCCATACCTTATAAAAATCTTGCTTGTAAGTAAAGCCACCTTGCTTAGGCAACACAGCATCCAGTCATCCCTTCCTCTTCAAATACACAACCACGTGAAACTCCGGACAGCTGATGCTCATAAACAGCTGTCAGAGTCCATAGCACTAATATTTTACCTTAACCAAGGTTCAAATCTCTTTAAGCAGCACACAATTTCCTGTTTGCTGCAAAGGCCTCCAGAATCACATGTGGAATGCAACTATATAATTAAAATACTAAAGAGAACACAATATTCAGGATTACACAACACATAACAATCAAACATTAACACTTCTGAACAAAGTCCAAGGTAGGTTCATGCCAGGTCGTTGATTGTTCATTTGCTAACCAGTCACATAATCAGATTAGTTTTGTCCTGTAGCCTACTCCTGTGCTATGAATACTAATGCAATCCAACTTTCATTTTACTAGCAGAATTGCCTCCATTTAAATCACAATAAACTTGAAGGTAGTCCTGCTGTTACTTACTTGAAAACATACATTAAGGGGGAAAAAAGGCAAATGTTAAATGAAAAGCAGATATATCCATCTATTTCTTCTGCTCCTCTCCTTAACACCTTGTAAAATTCTTAATTCAATATGACATTATGATACTTTGAAACTGAAACAATTTTGTGAGGTCATTTAATCTTTTCCTACTACTGTTTTCCTGCAGCTCATTCACTTTATGATTTAGATAAATATATAAATGCCAGCCCAGTTTAGGACTAAACTAAGAATCAGAACACTGAAATATCCTCAAGGAAGAAATCACATTTTTCAATTCATTGTAAAAATTTAGCCCTAATGAAATTCTAGCTTTCCTATATTTTGCAGTTAAACTCTGTTTATGTTTTATTTTCTACTCCCTGAGGCTGTAAGGAGGCTGTATACCTAGTGCTGCATGTGTCAAAATTTAGTCAAAATGACAGAGGTGGACTTTTGCCATCATACTGCATCCAGTAATGATTAATGATGTTTTCTTGACTACCAGGTTATTAGCTAGCTATACTGAATGCTATCAGTCTTGCTCCTTGTATTCCCTAACACATTTTTGGTCTCTTTTTCTGGCAAATATCAATAAAAACCAAGCAGATGGATCCTCTGTCTCTGAAGGACTTTAATTTTCTATTATTCTTACCAAATACTGCCTCTGATACCACCACCATGTAGAATCCACATTAAGTACGTACCTTGCATTCAGTAGAAGGGACTGCATTCAACTTAACTAATATTTGATTCAGGAATGTAAGGAGTGCTTGGAGACAGTTTACAACTAAAGCACATTAAAGCACAAGTAGTAGCAGGATAGCTCCTGCTATTATGGAAAAACTGATAAATCACCATTGAAACACAGCTGCAACACATACAAGTCAAACTCCCAGCATTCTCACAGTCTCTCAGAAGACTCTGTATACGCTGGGACTCGATGCGTGAGTTATTCTATCTCTTCATTCAGTATCCCTCTCCAGTTTCAATATTCACCCTGTGCCAAAAAGTTACAGTATAAGACTCCCATTCTTCAAGCTGCGCTTTACATTCCATAACTTTTTATAAATCCTATCTGAATACTACTTTTTTCCTCAGTGCTGTAAACAACTGCTAGGTACTGCTCATCTGAAGATGATCAAAGCTGCCTGAACAGACATTCCGACTAAAGGAACTTAAATCTGATATTATAGCAGGCATTGAACTGTCCACTGAACTTAAATCTCATTTTAGAAAATTACATGCAGCACAGAAGAAGTTTCAGCAGTAGTAATCTCAGAAAAACAACCTAAAACATACAGGCAAATCCCCTACAATACTTTAAGCATCAAGAAGGTTAAAGAAAAATATTTCCTTACACAGGAGAGTATCTAATCTAGTTATGGAGAGAGAAAACCAAAATGCGGTCTTTCTAAAAAGTGAAATAGTCACAAGTTTTTAAGGTTGAACTTAGTATATTATGGGTACCATTTTTATTTGTAAAGACTATTAGTATGCCAGTATTAACAAATGTAAGGGCAAAATGTCAATTTCTGAGCAGTCTTCTATTTTAATGATGTTTTATATTTTGCCATTCCATAAGCAGTCTGAAATACAACCATTATCTAAACACCCTAAATTTTTGTTTCCATACTATTCTAACCAACAACTTTCTACAGAAAGCTTTACTCACAAAGCAACACACTGAAAATATTCTTTGCAAACCAGGAGCATGTCATATTGATCAGATCATCTTTCCAATTTATTCTTCAGAAAAATCAATTAGAACCAACCTACAAGCTACAGTATGTGTCTTCAATGTTATGTACTCAAACCTTTAATTGTGGAAGGGAATCTATGCTGCATAATGGACCAAGGCAATAGAAATGGGTAGATAATCTGAAAAGGAATGACCGATCTTCATACTGAAATGTGTATAAATATTAATCCCTTCCAAATTATGCAATGTTTGAATGTTTGTAAATAGTTTCCTTGGAGTACTTACTGGTAGCCTATAGGCAGACACTGAGCACCATGCTTGAACACCCGAAGGCTGGGGATGAGCTTTAAAGAAAATACAATCATACTAAAAGAGAAACTCCAAAAGTTTTATTAGGATTTCAACAGACATTGAAAAAAAATATTGCATAATGATTGAAAACATAATATTTTAAACAAAGTAGCAATGTGGTATCAAGTAAAAGAAAGACTGGAACAGCTGTCTATATATGTTGTACGGAACATGTACCAGGAAAGGGATATGACATTTTTAAAATTCAAGGGCAAATGTGAACAGGTCACATTTTGACAGACTGACTATACACCATAGATGTTTTACAAACTGCATAGCAGTGTAAAAAAAAAAAAGTTTTATCCTAAGTATACTGTATTCCTGCATTTGGAGCAGTTTACAAGGCAGAGATGTTGTTTACAACATTGATATTTTAATAGCTCTGGATTCTCATAAAAAATAAACTAATTTAACAAAAAAGCCTGTATCTACATTTGAAAATAAAAGTGCATATATTGAGAAATAGTGTTATTTCTTAAGAAGAGTACTTTAAAAATTCATTTTAATAGATCAACAACTGATGATATTTTAGATGCAGTTCTGCACTGTGCTACAAGCGAGGTTCTAACACCAGTTCCTCTAACTGAACATCCTCTTTTCCGTAAGCACCAAGACATGTGCCTGCCTACCGTACTTATCAGGGTTCTGGGGAGTTACAAAGAATGCAGAGTACCAAAACCACCATACTGCTCACTAAGAAATACCAGTAACCCAAGACAGATGTTTTAAAGTAGATTTAGCCATAAATGCAAGCATTATCTCCTCAACTTTCAGGATCCTTCCAGTCACACAACTACTTTTAAACACTGGAGAACAGCAGCAAGGAGCCATTAGAGCTAAAAGATCAGAACTGATGAAAATCTGTCTCCTGCCTTGTACTGAAGAATTTGTGGGTAATGAGCATTTCAGTGCATTCAAAGAACTGGGCTGGGAGTGTAAGATTCCTACTTAAAATCCGGTTGGTATAGTCAGATCTGTATGTGAATCTAGATTCTCCTTTCCAGGTAACTGTGGTAACAGCTAAGAATTACTGCAAGTGTTGCTAACTTCTGTAGAGGGTTTACTCCTTTCTTCTCTTCACACAACAAAGAAGAGAAGTTTTGGAACGAGAACATGCAGTTTGAAGATCCAGGCAAAGCTTCTATTTGAGTTCTTATAATTTCAACTCATGGCACTGAAGAACTAGTTGTTTTGTTTTTTTCTGGGCACCTGTAGCACTCCAAATAGAAAAAAGGCAGTGAATGTTTCGCTGGACTGAATCCAGAATGGGAAATGTAGAGATACCAGAGCTGTGAACTGCAGCCAGACTAGCCATAAACAATGTCCAGTACAGAAATTACAAGTAATAAATTTAGCCATTTTTGTAAACATCTCCTCCTTACTTATCTCTTTTCTTTCCTATAATGGAAATACACACTGTATTTCATTATTCCAAGCTCTGGTCTGTTTCTGTTTTAGCTTTGTGGCACAGTTGCTAAGTGCAACAGGCTAGAGACACCAACAGTAATACAAACAAGTTGGAAAGTCAGTTCAAGTTATTAAAGTTTTGCTATACCAGGCCATTTTTCATAGCATGTGTTCTCTGTTCACAAACGCTTTGTAAGATCTTTTCTTATGGAAGACTGGAAGCAAATTGGAGTTCTTGGTTTAACAAATGTAATTAAACGTAACATTTCTGATATGCCTTATGCAATAAACAAATCATGTCTCATCTTATGAAGATGATACATTTGCTATACATACCAGTAATTTAAAATGCTCCCTAAAAAAGCAGCATTTTCATAGACAAATTAACAGATAAGGAGACAATACATCTCACAACACCAGAGAACATGTAAAGCCCTTTCATTAGCTGCACTATAAATTCATAACTGTCCATCACCATACTGTGAATTTCTGACTGCTCAAACAATTTAACCCTCAGCCAACTGCAGGACATGGAAAAATTTTCTGAACATTTGACATTGTAGGTGTGAGAGTAAAAACAAGTATTCCATGGTTTTAGCTCTAAAAGTTTTGCTCCCAGAAGTAAAACAACTGTTAAGAGTTCAGAAGAAAAAGAGCAATTGTTGACATGTCAAAACAAAGTTGTCCTAAAAATTAAGCTGCTGTAAATCTGAGTTCACTTAGATGATTCCTAAAAAAACTTTTTTTAAAAAAAGCTGATCCTAGATCACCAGTTAACTAGGAAGAGCAGTAGAACACTGATTTCATGAGAAAAGATGTGCTTAATAGCTGTGTTTGAGACATCTATTATAGATTTGAATTCTTCCTTATCTTTCAAATATTTGGATTATGGTATTTTTTTTTTTAAAAAAAAGGGACCAGACACAGAAGGTACGGATTTGGACAGGACTTCTCTCACTGCAATTCAGTGTTTCCTATCCGAATGTGGATACCATTTAGAGGCCATTTTGGAAATATTATCAGTCAACAGCTACATGGGCACCAGTGAATCAGAAAACACACCTTAGGATTTTGTTCTTAAATTATATAAGTTAGATAAAACTACCCTGTCCAGCAAGTTCCAAATTTTTCAAACGTTAAGGCAACTTTCATTACTTTCCAGCTAAACAGTATTATAAAAAATAAATGTCACTTCAAACCTTATATACACAGTGACAGAGTAGATTTAGCTAGAAAGTATCTTTAGTACATTAATAAAGTGTCTCGTAATATTACCGAGGTTATATCAGGTGCTTGAGTGTATGTGCAATTGGAGTGGCTGCAATACTTAAAGTACTGGTTTCAAAACAGAGCGCAGTGAGCGTCCCTCCTTGGTGAGCTCTCGTGTCACACACATGCATGGCAGCGGCACAGCCTCCTCTCTTCTCTCCACGGCGTTGTAGCTACACTTCTTCAAGTGGTCAGCCATGCTCACAATGTCAGCAAACTTCCACTCGTTCACAGTACAAAAGGCTGTACTGAAGCGCCAAACCTAGAAAATAAGCTGCACTTAGGCTCACAGTGTTTTAAGATGCCTGAACTCAGAGCAGGAAATTACATGCTTGTGCTAGAAAACGTCCGGGTAATATTGTCAGTAACTCACACTAAAAATCACCATGACAAAAATACACTACACAGAATTTAGTATTGTTAGTCTCAGGCTGATTCAGACTCTGAGACAACTCTGAACACTGGGAAGAAACAAAGGCAATATTTTTGTGTCCACAAGATAGATACAGTTAGAAGTTAAATGACAAGGTATTTTAAGACCAGCCACAACAGTTCGTTTCTTATCAACTTCTGTGGCTCCAAATGAGTGTTGCAAATACTCTGCAGTTTAGGGTAGAGAGAATGGTAAAAACTGTATTACACAAAGGTAATCCAAAGGTTTTAAATTATTTCAATATTTAAGGCAATCACTACCAAGGCAACAGATATGATCTCAACAGGTTCAAAAAAAAAAATTGCTGTAAACACTACACAGGAAAGAAAACCAAACTTTGTAGGCAGCTTTCCCACTTGTATGGAATATTCATCTTAAAGCAAATAATGAAGTAATCTCTTATAATATTGGAAAAAAACTGAAGTTAATTTACTTACATCCAGCAGAAACTAGACAGACTTTATTTCTACTTCTCCAAGTGTGGAGAAGACTGAGACAACCTGCAGCAATTTCCTCTTTTTGCATACAACAATCTCCTTCTTGAAAAACTATACCAAAATCCAGTAGTAACAGACAAAATATTAAGAGAAAAAGCAGAAACAGGACCAATGTAATACTTTCACCTTCAAAATAAAAAAAAGTAACAACTTACCTTTTCTTTAACCTGCCAAGAACTTCCTTCTGGGCACTTTCTCTTCTCCCAAAGCAGTATCACCATTCCACGTGCTTGAAGCAAGCTTCCACACACATCTCTCATTAAACGTGACACTCTTGAAAGCTGACATAAACTAAAGCCATCTAGAAAACTAGCAATGTGCTGCAGCACCTCAAAAGGCAGACTACTCAGATGGTCATTGTGTAGTCCAATTAAGCAGCTTTTTGCTGGTTCTACTAATACTGTGGATATACAAGGCTGAACTCCAAATGACCGTAAGTGGCGGTCATGAATAATTTTTGCCCCTTGTGTTGAAGGGCAAAACCTTCGTTGAGAATATGTGCACCCATAATATGCCAAAGGACACCTCTGCTCCATCCAGCCATTAAGGCCAGCATGAATGTCTCCATGCACATTCTTAAAATGCGACGAAAATTCATTCCTTCTAAACAACTGTCCACAAACAAATGTAAACATTGAACGCTGTTTTGTTTGGTATCTAGCCACATATTCCAATACCAAATCCAGTCCAAGGGTCTGGAATGGACTTGGATTTGAGAGCTGTGGGTTGGCATGATCACATGCAGAAGCTGAAGCTATTTCCCCCACCATTGTATTTGTGGCCAATATAGCAGATGGGAGAGAAAATGTTTGGGTCCCAAAGTCAACGTGATACACATCAACAGCGCGACTTTCTGATATTCCCCTACCTCCAGGAGAATCTCCCAAGCAAAACAACAGAGCTGCAGTGATTAGATCAATTCCCTGAAGACCCATAGGATCTTCTGTTATCTCCAAATCTGAAGTATCAACAGCTTTGTCTTCTTTTGGTGTTGACCAATAATGGTTAACAAGGAACCTGTACGATCGATGACGTAAAAGTGAAAATGCATCTATGTTTCTTAATCTTTCTTGCTCCACTTGTCTCTCTAACATTTCTTCTTCATTAGCACTATGGGGAAGTTGTACATGATTAGCACTGCCATTAACTAAGTGATCAGCTGGTATTACTTCAACTTGTGCTGTTACAGGGCAGGAGCTGCAAGACTGTAACGCTTCATCATCATGAGATGCAGTACATTCACCATTTGCTACACTGGACGGTTTTGAATTAGATATACCAAGATCTTCACTGTGGTTCAACACCTTTGAACATTCATTTTCTACATGAAAGCCATTACACAAAAGTGAGGAGTTACTGAGGTTTAGATTTAAGTCATGGTTTTGCACTACACCATAACAAATATCACAAGAACCATTTTGCTCCATTTGTGAATTTTGACTCAGGCTATCAAAGTTAATTCCCCCAACTGCTCCTACATTATCTTCATCTGCATTTTCAGAGTCAGACTTTTTATCCTGAATAATGCCACTATAAGCCTGTTCTTTAATCTTGGGATCTTCTTTCGTTTCATGTGGTGAAATGCAAAGGTTTGAACTTAACATACCAATGTCCCTTGTAGCAGTGTTCAGGATATCCAAAGCAGCAGCTAAACTCCTTGTTGTTTCTACAGTAGCTTGATAAAGTGCACCATAGGACTCTTCATCTACAGGCATCAAACCATTGGTATGCACTGTATCGGCGGCACTTGATTTGACAGAAGTTTGCTCTCTGGATTCTGGTATTTGATCCCCTGCTTTTGACATCATAGTTGCTACTTTAAGTGATTCTAATAACATGCGCTGGTCTTGAAGAGCTAATGCCATATCTAGCTGCTCCACTTCATCAACATCTTTACTCAGGTTTTCATAAGATTTTCGGTCAGCATAACTGACTGGCCATCTATTCCACTCCATGGTACAACATACCACACTCGCTGGACAAACTTCTAGATGATCAGCAATTTTATTTCGGGCTACTATGAAGGGACATCCAAAGCCACTATTCAAACAAGGCACTCTTTCAAGTGGACATAACATGCGATGTTCCTCAGCTTTACATGAGTGAAAAACTGCTCCACAAACCAAGGGGCAGCCAATCAAATCACAGGAAATGCCCGGCTCTGGTCTGGTCATACAACGACGGCTGACACAGTTCACACAGTGTAAGTGCTGCTGATGTTCCTCCATGATTGTAAGTCCAATTCTGAGTAAAGAGAAAGGAGACAACAGCATAGAATATTAACTCAATATTATTAATATTTGCTAGCTACTATTTGCAGTTTTGGATGTTTGATCAGTAGGCATTTTAAGAAAGCAAGTATGTAACATCTTACTTCAAAGAAACGGTGCTTAGAAGTTTAGCTGAAAATTAAAAATGCACATTTGTATCAGAGCCCAGAACACAGTCTATGCATTTATTTACCAGGTCAAGTAAGTACAACTTAATTAAAAATGTTGTATAATACTTCACTGTGGAACAGCCCTTTTTCCCTGACCATTGCAAATAGATAATTCCATGCAAAAAAGCATGACCTTTGACTATATAGCCAATTACCTAAAATTATAAATGATACAATTGCACAGAGAACAGAGACAAAATAAAGGATACCAGATTCATCCTCATGTCCAATTCTAAATTAAACAGAGGCAACCTGTTCCCCAGGCTGCCTGCTACCACCTAAGCTGCTGACACCTCTCCTTGCAGTTCTGTTTAAGGCAATGTGCAGCCTCAGCGAGCATCTCAATTCCATGTCACATCCCATTCTCTACTTCTGAGAGACTGCAGTCCTTTACAACAGTTCTTCACTCTTTCTTCATCTACAGCCTATAGCACTCCCTTTATTTTCTACAGCAGTTGTTGTACAAGGGTAGAAATAATACTACATAATTACACTACATATTAAATAAGTCCTTTTATTTCACTGAAAACATTTACATAAATCTTCAGTTGCCAACATGGTCCTATCTATATGTCCACTTCAACCCACAAAAGGTAATTTTTTAATGCATCCTATGGCTGCCCTGATCACAAGACCACCAATTCAAAGGGTAAGGATATCAACAACTCTGCATAACAAGGCCAAACAGCAATAAAAATCAAAATACATATACATCCATGGTGCAACCTACAACAACACATTAACACCAACAAAAAATTCAATTCTTTGCTGTGGCATCAAAAAATAGATTAAAAAAAGAAAAAAACAAAAAAAAAAAAAGAAAAGAAAAAATAATAAGAGTAAACTTTTTGTCTTTGTATCATACTTTGAGAAAATCTGGAACTGCTCTCTAGCTGGAATGCAGGCCCACACAAGTTACCAAGCTCTCCCCTGTGCTCTTACAAACTCCCTCTCAGAAGTGATACCAGTAGGGATTAAAGTTCAGAGGTATCAGTGAATGACTTGCACAGAGCCAGATTTCAAAAATACTGTTTCAAAAATACATTGCTCAATTTCATCTTTTCCTTACTAGCAATTTTCTTGAGAAATAAAACACTCGAAGAATTTAAGATTAATAAAACTGGTTCCTTATTCTGCTAACAAGTGCTCTCACGCATTGTCTTTAGACTAAACACTACAGGTTTAATGCATTAAACCTTCTTAAATTAAAATTACTCTAAACTATAAAAACAAAACTGCTTCTCTTCAAACTGAAGATAAAGGAAACAAAAGTGCCTTTTAGACACTCCACTTTAAATACTTAAAAGCATTTAAATAGAAATCTATGTGACACTTCACTCACTTGTATTCTTTTATAATGCTTTGAAATTCATGCCAACTTTAAGTAGCAATCAGTCCTCATCCCCCCATGCGTCGTAATTTGGATAACTTAAATATTTTAGCCACCCACTCTCCTGAACATTTTTAACAAAAAAGCGTATGTGCTACACTTAGCAGGCAAAACACAGCTGAATTTCTCCAACCATACCTTAGCATTTATATATTGAGTAACAGTCATAAATTGTCAAGTGTATCACTGGATTCAGTGACTGACTTGTTCAACATTTTTGCAAATCTCTCTGGCACATAACCTGCTTTTGACTTGCAAATTAAGTCAGATAGCATCTACTACAAAGAGATTAAACATGTTCAGTAAAGAATGAAAAAATTATTTGACTTCTCTGAAGATCATTTTAGTTCTTCCAGCAAAGCCCTCTCTGAGTAATTCTTGCCAAATACTGTGGCCTGCTGCTAGACCAAAGAAAATCTTAGAAACTTCCATCAATACTGAAACCAAACCACTTCTCCTCAAGTCAACAGGTGAACAGATCAAAATGAAGCTCTCTGGTTATGCGTGTATTTTAAAGTGCATAAGACAAAATGGAAACAGGACTGAAATAGGCAATAGCTAGTTTGTAATGCCAGGGCCTTTAGAGAGCCCAGCCTCTGCTTCATCTATCTAAACAGAGTCCTGCTCCCATAAAGCAATAGCCTGCTCACTTCAAGCTGGCCAGAACTGAGCCACTTGGAGAGCAGCATGCAGGTATGTTCAGGGCAGGAGTATAATGACTCTCTTAAGATGGGATGGTGTGCTGCTAAGCTGCACAGGTCACATCTGCCCATGAGGGTACCTGAGATGACCTCTGCCTCACTGTGGGGTATATGGATACTCTCACCCTATCCAGCAGCTTCACCATTCACTTGACAGTACCCCAGGTGAAAAGAAGGCACTCATGTCACAAGTTGCCAATGCCCCTTCCCATGGTGTGGAAAAGCTGGGTACAGCCTGACAGCAGCCCGGGGGGTAATGCTGCCAAGACCAGGCATGTTCTTCCACAGCAGCGAGGGGCAGCCTGGGCTGCCCTGGGTGCTGCCGCCGCGGGGCTCCGCGCTGGGCACGACCCGGGTACTTGGAGCGGGTGGAGACACAGTCCATTCCAGACCCTCATGACTGCCTCTAGCCCATTCCACACCGACTGTGATACTTGGACTTCAGTGGGAATTTCACATCTACACCATCAGATCACATCAAGACATGCATGACATGTCATGTTATGATAGTGATTTGGGCCAAAATTTTACTGATTTTGGGAAAGGCAGACAAGTCACCTTCACTTAACGCAGAAAGGGGACATATGTCAATTATGTTGGAAAAATAGTGCACACTGCTAAGCCAGCACTATTCTACTGCTTCTAGGCCAAAGCTGGCCCACATGCAGCAGCTCAGAACACAGTCAAACTGAGATTGTGTTTGCCTGCACCATTTCTGGAGACATACCCTAAATTAGTCAACCATCATTAAATACTATCTTTAAATAGCCTGAGCTTACACAGAACATTCTATTAAGACACTAAAACATCCTCCTCCCCAGCACACTATCTTGGTCTTTACAAGTCAGATTGTGAAACCTGAGTTGCACAATGATACTGGCTTTTCTCAGGCTCCTGAGCTCCTTTCACTCATAAGCTAACATTCATCAGAACTCAATTATTTCATATAATCAAATGACCTTTCAAAATAAGAAGGAAACAAAATCAGGTGAAAACATCAAATATCACTAACAGACAGTGTGTGAAAGCCAAAGCTGACACTAAAATCCCAAGTGTTATCAACAGCTAGATGCTAATTTGTTCTATTATGGATGCTTCAGGTTGGTTTTATCAAGAAACAAAATCAATTAAATAGATGAAGTAATTTATTCTCTCAGTTTCTACAAATAAGGATTTTACTGGTCACCAAGAAGCTGATATTAGTTGCCATTTATCTTAAAGTTCAAAAAAAAAGTTCATCATTTAAAGTACCTTCAGACATCAGTAGACCATCAACAGAACATTCACTAAAATTCTGTGTTCTGCTTACAAGCCTTAACTCCTCAGCACCTGCTGCAAAACTTCAGTTTAGTCCGAATGTTGCATTTCATTTATAAGTTACTAAAAAGTCTCTTTAAATATATTAAATGTCCTTTTATGTCCTTAAAATTTTTTATTTTAATACTTGAGCTTCAAACTCAACAGCTGTTTTGGGCAGTCATGAGTTCCTGGGCTGCTTGAACTACTTTAGGCTTCTGATATAATTCAATTCTTAAATTGCAAATTAAGTTGAAAGGAAAAAAAAACAAATGACCTTATCAAACTGGTAAAATAAATAGATAAGACCTCAAGAATTAGCACACTGATTAATCAGCAAATGGCCATGATTCACTCTATTTTGTAAGCTAACTTTGTAAACCGCAGAACGTAGCACCTCTTTCATTCATAGATTAAGAGCATTCACGTATGAATAATTTCCCATTAAAGAACCACAACCAATATATCATTAGTACTATACTGAGAATAGGAACCACCCTCTTCCCAAATATTGCTTTGTAAAGAAAAAAAACCTGTTAGGTAAAGGGGTGATAAAGAAAATTCTCACTGGAGGTAACAAGTCCTTTTATTTCCTCTAATACAGCAAATTGAAAGGGCTAACAAAGAATGTCATTGCTGACATAGAGAAAAATACCTATCGTTAAAACACCAGTAATATTTACAGTGTTTATATCCCACTGTGTTCCTTCTCACAATATGCTCAGAAGACAGTGTCAGATCAATGACTACAGCAAGAATGAACAGCTGTCCTTTTCTGATAGTGTAGTGTCAGCAACCAGCTTCAGTTCTTCCAGTTCAGGGTGCCGAAGTACATACACTTGACTGTTACTAGCAGAGAAACCTAAAAATACATCCCGTTCCAGTGAGGTGACCACTGCTCTCAGAATTTGTGCCATCACTTGATGTTATTGTACATACTATACAGTCAGCTGACTAAATCAGCCAGAACATGCTTTGAAAATCTGTCATAATTAAAAGGATTAAAATTCCAGCTGCTACAGCCACGTGATTTCCAGTTGCTGTTGTAACACAAACATAAAATAGCATAATAAGGGTTTCAGACACACACAATGCTTCAGCTGCAAGTGCAAGCTCTCACTTTCTTCTATAACACAAAAGCTGTACTTAGTATTATCAATCCCAAAGTCTGCTTGCTCACTCTCTACTATATGAATTCTTTGGGGCCAATAAGACAGGAAAGCACAGCAACCATTACTGCTACTGGAGCCCTCCATTACACAGCCACCTTTTATTCATCAAACCTATAAAGCTCAACTACCTTTGAGACTCTTTTATCAAATTCAACTGAAGAGACCAACAGGTTCCTAAATTACTGCTTCAAGGAAGTAGAAGACTAGAGACACACAAGCTGTACTACAGGTTTAAACTCCCAGGAGCATCCAAATCCAGCCACAAGCAAATACATGCAAACTGTACTGAAAAATTCCCTTTTGTTTTGGACACTGCAGAAGTGATGCCTTAAGTTTTAGCTTTCATATTTTTCAGATCCTGTACTGGATCAGTGTTCTGAACTTCACATAGAGTTTTAGTAAGTTCTCATCACAGGTTGGTCAAACAAAACAATCCTTCCAGACCTGAGGACCAAGTTCATCATCACAGCCTCAGGCCCAAAAAGTATAAACCGAAGTAAATTGGGGAAGGGGCAAACTGGGGGAATGTGACTTCATCACCTGAAGCTGTAATTGGACAATTAACCCCTGATATGCAAACAGGCCAAACTTATATTGGCCTGATAAACTCGTGACTGTCATCCATCTTGGGTGTAGCCCCTGCGAGGCTCCTGCACTGCCCAAGGTGTATCTGTTAAAGGCCTTTAATAAATACTCACTTTATTCTCTAACTCTGTCTAGCCTCTGTTCAAGGTAGTCAGCCCAAGGCATCAGAAGAGACAGCTGTATTTCTCAATCTTCCATCTTTTACCCAGGTTTCTATCAGGAGCTTCTCTTTCACGTGCTAAACCTAAATTCTCAACCTTACGCGATACTAATTACTGCCCACCACCTCCAAGTTCATCAGGACAACCTTAATTTCTGTTACAACAAGGAAGACCAGGGAAGCTAAAACTATATTCAAAACAGTTGGATGGATGAGTGTTCACTGCATTCTCAAACACAAATTCATCCACAACAAAGACAAGAGCATCTTCCCTGGCTGGTAGTGACTGCACATACTGAACATACTAGAACCAGTCTACATTAATTTATTGTTAATCACTGAAAACATGAAAAGAGCTCCAATTACTAAACCCCAAACTACTGTGTAAGCAGGACACTACTTCAACCATTACCATCACAGTCTACAGCTATTATTATGTATTACACAAAAGAGGCAGAAAAAGGCTACACTAAAACATGGCTTTTTACTGCAAGAAAAAAACCCTCAGGAGGACACATACTGCTGGAAAGATTCTAGTTTTACCAGTGGTCTAGCATTGAAGGAGGAATATATACTAGCTGCCTTTTTAAGCATAAATCAAAGTTACCTATCCACCTCACAAACAAACCAGACCAAAAAAAGAGAAGTCTCTAACTACAGCATAAATAATGAGCACTAGAATTATAGGGAATTGCAATCTTTATTATGCCAACCTTATAAAGATGACTTTTTCATGTCTGCCCCTGCCCCACATATCCTTTCTTCCTGGTGGCAAACAATCTTCCTACCATTCGGAGAATACAGTGAAATTATTTCCTCCCAAACCACTGCAGCCAAAAAAAAAAAAATAGAATTCAAGGGGAAAAGGACCAAAGCAAAACACTGCTTTGACTGAAGTGGACCCTCTACTGATGCCCTACGCGTCTGGCTTTGTTACACGTTAGAACAGAAGCTCTGATGAAATGATAGAAGGCTTTCTTCTATCTCTGTTAACTCAGTTAAAAGAGTGTTAAAAATCAAAAGCAAAACTACTAGGCTTTTCTTTAGAGTACTTTTGTGACAGATCTGCCATGCATTCCTGCTTCCTTGACAAATTCCCCAGAGAAGAAATCCAAAGCCCTCAATGTGCCTTTGGCCACACACTGACACAGGACAACCACACGAGGAACAGCTACACTAGCTGCATGGCTCAGGCACAAAAGCACTCTACCTGTTGAGATGGTGACAAGGCAGAATCAGCTAGAGAGCCAGTAGATTTCATGTGTAAAGCACTTCTGAACTTGAACACTGTGACTCCTCGATTGCTGCAGATTCTGCAAGAAATGAGATGAGAAGTAAGGTTTCGTTTCAGGAGTAGACATTACTTTCTGTATGTACAATCCTTTGAAAAGGTCATGCACTTACACTGTCTGGGGCTACAAATACTGATTTTTTTGGTAGATTTTATGGGAATATGAACAAGTTTTTAACAGACTTCCCAAGTACAACCTCAGTTCTGTCATTTTAGCTTATTGCTAGCTGTTAGTCACACTGGATGGTAACCTAATTATATTTAAGGCTGCAAGAGATTATTAGAAGTTATTATTCTGACCTACTACACTTAATTCACTGCTCTGACCACTTAAAAAAAAAAAAAACCAAATTCGTATGAAAGATGACAACAGCTGGAGAACTAAAAGAAATAAATAAAGTTTGGTTCTTTTACAAACTGCATTTTAGTCTAGTTAAAATTTGTCCATCTTCAGTCTTCATACATGGGAACTTATTAAGCAGTGTCTTATAATTAAAAAGCTTTTTACTGTAACAAGATGCTTCTTCCATTCATTCATGCCCAAGGATCACCACTAAAAATTAAGAGGTGAAACCGAGGTGATATATCCAAAGGAACAATGATATTCTTATCCCAATACCAACTCACGAATCCCCCAGAAAAGTAGGAAAGAAAATAAGCCATTTCTTATTAACCAGAAACAGAACTACTGGAAAAAATAATGCATTCTGTACTACAGTAGGTAGTTTTAACCACCCAAAAGAAACCAAAAATAAATCCTTCTTACGTAATATTATAATTCATACATGCTGCTGCTGAAGAATTCCTGACCTCTGCATACTAACAGAAATCAGGCCAAACATCTCATTAATATACTGTTTCAGGTCTTACTACACAAGTTTAACCAGCTCCCATAGCAAAATGAGAAAACAACTTTAAAGTAAATAGACTATGAAAGCAACTTCTCTCCAACATCCTACACTGAAGTGCATTGTCATGTATTCTGTCCATATTAAGTTATTTTTTCTGTTAAACATATACCCTTGTTAGTAGACAATGGCCTAACTAATATGCAGCAAAATAGACAGTATACAAAAAAATTTAACAGACATACCCACAAGGATACCGTATCAGATTACACTGAAGTAGAAATGATGGGAGTTTGTCTGAAAATATTTTGAAAAATTTGAAGTAAAACAAAAGAAACATTGATATTACAAGACAGTTTTAACAACTTGATTCTATTTTCAGGTATTACCCTTTCTTATCAAATGAAAGACACTTTTTGCATCAACTGTCAGGTTTTTCCCCCTTCCAAGCTGCTTGGTTTTAAAACCAACAAAACAGTAAAAAAAAAGCCAGTTTGAAATAAAAGTATTGTCTAAACAAAAACCTCACCTATCTCAAACAATTGATGGCAGAAAGCTGGGAATATATCTCATAGTGAGCATGTTACACCAGCTCTTCCAATATGTTTCTAACATGAATGAAGAACCGGAAAACATGAACACCTTCACTACAAGTTTGTACAGGGTTTTAGGACATATGATTATTAATTGATTTATCTCTAATATCATTAGAGAAAAGATTTTTTAGACTGCCTTTTCCAAATGTCAACAGACTTGATGTTATTTCTTTTTGCCCAAGGACTCCAGCTGAACGATGCTATCCAAACACATTCCTTATCTGGTGACAACAGTGACTCAGACAAAACAAGATTTTGTAAGAGCATTAAAGCTTTGCCAATAAAACGCACTCCTATAAAGATCCTATTTGCAATGAATCTATCACACCAACAAATTTCTCTGTCAAACAGGACTTTTGGAAAACTACAGTTTGTACTAGAGACGCTTCTAAATAGACAAATAAAAGCCTGAACTTCAACAAAACACCACCAACCTTCCAGCACCTCTGTAGTAAAGTCTGAACCAGGTATCACAATCAGCCTGAACCACTACCTAAAGTTTTACATGAACAGCTGTAACTACACCACTCAGAAACTTACCTCACCATGCCTCCCATTCTCAAACCAATCATTTTTTCATCATGATTCATAATTAAGAGCTTAAATCATTGTTGGACATCTGGTAAGAAACAGCACAATCTACTAAACTGGATGTTCTACTGACTATAGGGGTTTGCAGGGTCCTGAAGCTTCAAACAGCATTAACAGATTACTATAAAATTATAACAAGACACCAAGTGTCGCATCAGAAACTATTAAAAACAGTAGCTTGCAAAATAAGTCAAAATCTAGAGCTCCCCTGCCATTTTAACTCTCTTGGCCTGTTTCAGACCAGTTTCTATTACAAGACTTTTCAGTCTTTTTCCTTCATTCAATATTGAGACTTGACAGTGTCCTGACACAGGACAGTTTACACAAATTTCTCTGTAACCATCAATAATGTAAATATTAGTTTCTTTGTGGTCTATTCAGGAATACTTACCACCCCTTATACAATCTAACCATCTTACCAACAGATACATTTTCTTTATTCTTATTATGCAGATAAGGAAACTGAAGGGAAATTGTCACCAGTACGATGATGACTATACCCTGATGGTTCCCTGGCTCCCATCTTTATTCCACTGGATCTCATTGCCAGAGGCAAACAGCATTTGCCACCTTTTAGACAGAGCCCACCAAAGAAATAGGTCTATCAGTATGAGGAAAATTTTGTTCCTTTTAGTTCAATTGGACTGAAGGCAAAACAGGAGTTTCTTACACAGCTGAAATCTGCAGCAGACACAGGAACTCATTTGAAGATTAATAACCACATGCTTTCTTCTTCACAAACTTGTAGACCACACCCTCTGTTGTAGACACTCTTTATGACCTAAAAACCTGGCTGTCCAAAAACATGCAAACATCTTGTCCAGAAACTTTCCAACCAGATATTGCTTGTTAAAGGCAGCACTTATTTCGTCTATTAGTCTTCCAACATCCAAGTAGGAGGCAAGTGAAATATAACCCGAGTTTGATGAGTTAATTGAGTAAATGCAGAATTTCGTGCAAAACAATGTTCAGACAGCAGAGTAAAAACACTGCTTTTACATAGCTTTTGTCCATTCTCCTGGGATTCTCCTCTTCTCTAACACCTTCTAACTTTGGAAACAAATGAGAGAAGAGATCCCACAAAAAGTCTCAGCTTGCAACACAATCCCAATTCGCTCTCTCTAATCTATTTCTTCTCTCGATGAAACTTGACCACTATGGAGAAATTCCACATAGATATTTACATGTATACAGAGTAAAGCTGCCACTGCATTTTACAGTATTCCAGGTACTCAACTTCCTTACCAACAAAGTTCTTCTAATATTTTTTGTACTTCTGGGAGAGGGATGCAGAGGGGAAGGTCATAAATAACTGACATCCTCCTCAAAAGGGATGCATGAACATTAATCCCCCAAATCACAGCACAAGTTAAAGTGTATCACATCAACGTGAAGCAGAACGCAGCAGGTGTCCAGGTGAAGGACTTAGCCATCCAAGTAAAAGTACTCCACACCAATTCTAGAGAAAGCAGAGGAGATATCTTGCCTTAAGTACTAAGGTGAGGCTATTACTTCAGGGGCACTGGGTTTGGACTAGTATGCTAACAAACACTTATCTGGCATATTAACAACATAATCAGCAAAAGGGAAGCAAAGATTATGAAAAGCTCCTCAGCCAAATCCAAGAGGAGCTTTACAGAACAAAAGAAAGCCACCTCTCCAGCCCACGGTTATTTCCCTTAAGAATTTTGAAGACCTGCCGCAAACAACAGCGACACTAGAACTTTTGGAAGTGAGGCCACACAACTGTTCCAACACGCGAGCCGTTCAACAAGCTGCTGTCATCTCCCTGTATGCTTCTGATTGCCGGCCCGTGGGGTTACAGGAGTACAGCCTCACAACCCTCGTTACCTTCGTCAAGGAGGGAAACAAAGGCTCCACCACACGTCAAAAAACAGCCATTAAAAAAGGGACTGAGAGAAGAGAGAAAACACCTCCCTTGCACGGTCTGAGCACATCTACTCGAAATAACACAAACACGGGGGATTAGAGGAGGATTTCAGCAATACCTCTGGATTACTTGCTCTCTTCCCCCTCCTTTCACGCAGAAAGGCGACCCTCCGACTGCGGTCTCCACAGCACCCGGCAGACCCTGGCCCTATGCCCTCCCCACGTGCTATCGCGACCCCCCGACAGCGCTGGCAGCACGGCGGGGCCAGAGGAAGCGGCCGCGGCACAGCTCGGCCCGCCGCCACCCGTGGGCCCGGCGGCAGCGGCCACCCGACATGGCCCGGCACACACCCGGCGCTCCGGGCCCCGCGGGACGGGAGAGGAGGAGGCGACGCCGATGGAGCCGCGCATCGAGCCCCCCTCGGCCTCTTCCAGCGGCGATCTGTCAGGGGCGGCGGCAGGCAGGCGCCCCCG
>VZTT01008707.1:89079-123474 GCA_013400855.1 Buphagus erythrorhynchus
CTCGGCGGAAGGGGCGGGGTGCCCGGATGTCGCGTGCGCGCTCCCCCCGTGCCCCGCGCGCGTGCGCGGAGGCGGCCGCGGCCTGGGCCGGGACAGAAGTGTGGGACTGGGAGGGCGCCGCGGTCTCCGGGCCCGGCCCTGCTAGACCCGTCGCCCGTCCCCTGGCCGTGGAGTCACTGCTCCGGCAGCTGTCCCGAGCCCTCCTGTGCAGGCGGTGTCGCGGGCGGAGGGCACGGCTGGCACGGCTGCTGCTTTGGAAGGAGACAGCCCCGCTTCGCTCGCCTGGGGCCGGGTCAGCAGCCTTGGTTCCAGCGTAGGCCCACTACCACAATCCATTCCGTAACCAGATCACCTTTTCTGGGCCTCTGCAGGCTCTGGGCCTTGTTAAAGTTGTCACCCCAACAAAACCTTTTCCTGCCAGCCATCACAGTACGCCTTTTGGTTTTACTGGCAGTGCTTCTCTAAGACCTTTTTTGAAGTGTGTTGGACTTAGGGGACAACTTCATTCCCAGAAACTTGGCGATGTGCCCACAGGTGCTGGTTGCTGAGCCTTCCTTTGCAGCTTCTACCCTTTGGCCTGTGGAAGCCAGTCTAAGAGGTTGTAGCTAGGTAGGAATTATACAGGGTGTTACCTTTGCAAGGGTTGTTATTCCTCATATGCATACCATGTTTTAAGGGGCTGCCATGTGTCTTAAGAGTCCTGAGGGAAAAAAGCAGTTTAACTTGGACCATGCCCTTTTTTCACTGGGAAAATATTAAATGTGTAGCTAGGTATGTTGTGGCCACAGACGATAGAGTGAGGAGATTAGTTAATTGACAAAATTTTTTTTCTTTTAACTTACAGGAAAACCTTGTTGGTCTGCACCCACTTTCTGAAGACCTTATTTCCTGCCATTTATGTAGATTTCTGTTGGAGAGATGTTATACATGTTTAAGAGCTAGCCAAATAGATGCTCTCAATCTCTCAGCACCTAACCCAGGTGTGGGGAGTAAGTAAAAATGTGACTGTTTCAAGTTTGGCATTTATCATCTTAGAAGAGTCTTTCTTTCTCTAAGAGAACATGAAGGAAAGGCATAAGTAATCATTTCCACGTTAGCTCTGTAAGACAGAATGTAAGATGACCTTAATATTGAGGCTTCATTGCCAGAACTTCCTATAATAAGCACTCTCAGGTTTGCCCCACCCTTATTTGACAGCCTTGATCTTCCTTGATCCTGAGGACAGGCCGTTTTTCCCCTGATGGGTTTGATTATAGGATCAGTATATAATAATCTAGCCAAATGAGCCCCAGAAGATGGTATGGATTGGTACCATGACTCAGAGAAGCCAGGCAGAATCATTTCATCTGCTCATCAGACAATTCTATAAACTGCTGGGCAGAATCCATGCAGACAGTCACTGTTTTTCACAACTGCCTCTTACTGGCAATGCCTGCTGTGGGACAGGTGAGGTTACCACACTGTTTACTCTCATCACAGCAGAGTGTGCTCACTGCCTGTCTGAGGTATTAATTACATGGGCTGTTGCAGTGCTTTTGTGGCTGGCTGGCTCTGTCCTGGAACTGAGCTTCTACAATAGAAGCAGGGCACTTTATTTTAATTGCTTCTTTTGAGTGAGGAGAATGAATTTCTGTGGCTTGGACTTCCTTTTTCATACCTCAGCTGAGACTTGTCATTCAGGGAACAATTTGCTTCTTCTCTAATGCTTCAATGGGTACACTTGCTCATGATCCCCACCTGACAATCATCATCATTCTCATGAACTGCTGTTTAAGGTAAACAGGCAAGTTTTAATCATAAAATTTGGCTAGTACCACTGACCTACAAACCAGGAAGTCTTTGAGGATTCACTGGGTGAACCACAGGAGGGTTTATTTTTTACTGGCTTAAATCCAAAATGACTGAAAGTTCACTCTGGTTACTCACAAATGGGAAATGAATATTTGTGTCTGGTCTGCTGTTGTTCTGTACATGACACTGCCAGTGAAGCCAACAGGAGAGTGAAGTGTAAATTAATTCTTGAGGCAGTGTGATTTGTGTCTTTCCCTTCATATGAAGTAAAGTCTACATCAACTGCCAAGGCAGTTGCTGAGGTGTGCAAACGATCTCTTACAAGCAAGTGGCTGTATGTGAAATAAACCACATTTATTCCTACGGTTGTGGGTAGTGTAATTTGTTTGCTGTCACTTCCTACGAAATGTAAATTATTTAAGCGCTTTGTAATTTCAAGTTTGAACTATCACAGTCACTTCTCACTGATGGGTATTTATGTCTAGAAATGCTTTCAACATGGAGATATAGAGCAGGAGAACAAATTTCAAGTGCTTCCGAAATGTATTTGCAAGTAGATTTACCAATGCGTGAGTGTTCGTATTTAGCAGTGTGTAAAAATAAACAGCTAAGATCTGCCCACAAAGCCACATATGCAATTTGCACTGCACAGCTTTGACAGCAATATGTTTCCAAACAACAGAGACCTCAAAAGAAGTTTTTTGCAGCTCTTGAGCTTGTGTTTTTAACCTAGGCCCATCAAGTGGTCTGATGCTTACTTTAATGCCTTTCTGGTTATACCTTTTCAAGCAAAGCCTCTCCTCTTTAACAAGGTGCTTTGTCATTAAAAAAAAAGGCTATTAAATAGTCTAGAGAATTGAAGTAGCATAGTAATCATAGTAATACATTTTCTAAAGCCTTTTGAGTTGTTATTTTAGGACATCTGGAACATTGATTATAAAAGAAGCTGCTTGATATGCTAATGAATTTGGGGATTCTCTGTTGTTTCATCCTGTTCTGTCTTTAGCATAAGAAGGTTTTTTTTGGTAGGAAAATCTACTCTGTGGGGTCAGATGTTTCAATGTCAGGATAATTGCCCAGCTACCTAGTTAGAACCATTAAAGCTGCAGTTGCTCCAGTTGTTTTGTGGGAATTCTTGGTCCTCTGACTCAGATGCTGGGATATAAATGCCTTCAGAATCACAGAATGGTTGGAGTTGGAAGGGTCCTCTGGAGGCCATCTAGTCCAGCCCCCTGCCAAAGCAGATTCACCCAGAGTAGGTTACACCGAATTGCATCCAAGCAGGTTTTGAGTATTTCCAAAGAAGGAGATTCCACAACCCAAAAAAGTCAATGAAATTTTAATCCTGCCAAATTTTTCTCTCTTGGCTGATCGTAGATAGATCTAGGAGGAAGAGTGTGAATGTTAGAAGAACTAAGCATCACAGTGGTGGTCTTCTAAACAAAATAAACCTCAAATGATTCAGTGCCATACATATGTGCAGGATACAGTTTTCTGGAATATGATATTGCTTCTTTAACTCAGGAGTTGCATTCATGGGGAAGAGCTGTTAGCCATCTGGGTCTCTCCTGCAGCTTCACAGGAGCTTCATCCTGTATGATCCATCCTCTATGAGAGGATGAACCAATCTCCAGTCTGAAGGGAAAACTGTCCATGATGTGGAATTGCATCTTCATTATGGATTGCAGCTAGGCTAGACAGGACTTTAGGACTGAATTGTTCCTAAAGCTGTCTAAGTACAGCATAGGCATAGAGAACCTGATGGAGCTGTGTCTGATTTGGAGTGGTGGAAAGAGCGGAGAGATGGGGCCTCTGACACCACATTTGAAGGAGCTGTGTGAATGGCTGAGTTTTGCATAGCAGTATCAGGAGACCTTTCTGAGCTCATGGAAGGTTTCACTTGGAAGCTGCAGTGCTCAGGAGGATCTTTGCACCTTCTGGGCTTAATAGCCCAAAACTGGGTTTTAGCAGAGGTGGAGTGCCCTATTAAACAAATAAAATAACAGTGGCATAACACCTTCGCTGGATGTAATTAATTCCCTTTGGCACTAGTAAGTTCTTTGTATAGCTACGCTTCAGCAATTTTTATCTGTTAGTATTTTTATTTTTTCCATATGTTTGGGAATGTTCTTTCTAGACAATCTTGCCATACTGTGTGACCTCTGGTTTTAGTGATTCCAAGCTACCTCATTTGTTTCAGAAGTAAAAGCAAAAGTCTAGCTAGCATTGACATAGGTGATTAATTCAGAAGACTTAGAAAGATTCAGTCACCCACTAGTGCTTTTCATTTCATTTTCCCTTACAAAACTGAACTGGTGGTGTGACAAATGTCACTTGAGTGTTTTATCTGAGGGGGAAAGGAGCTGAAGGTCAAGTCATGGAACTACTGAGATGTTTGAACTTGTCATGCAGGGCTGCAAGGGGAACCAAGGATGAAAATATCATCTACATGCTACTGCCTGCTGCACAACACCATAGCTTATTTCTGGCTTTGGCAGCATCATGATAGGTGAGAAGAAGAGTCAGGACTAACAGGAGTGCACTTAGTGCTCATTCATCACCCAGTGAACTATAAACCATTTGTGCCTCAAAACGTCTGGCTTTAGTTTTTACCAAAGCTTACTGGCAGGGAGGCATGGTAGCTCCCAGCCCTTCAGACTGATCAGGAAGCAGTGTGTTAGTCATACAGGAACATCTGGTTGGGCTGTGCACATGTGCTAATCCAAAAGAATACAGTGACAAGGGAATGACGTGTGCATGAATATATTTAAGTTTTTTTGGATTACAGGAGACTTCAGTTTTAATCTCAAAACAATGATAAGAATTCAACTTCAAACCACTGTCACATTTTTTACTTTAAAAGCATGATGGTGATTTTCAGTAGGCTACATAGAACTTTCTTGTTTCTAGTGAACCACTTAGTTGGAGTTGCTTCCCTGTTGGTTGTTAGCTTCTGCTTAATAGGACCATAAGAGACCATGTGAGTGGGAAATGAAGTTGAATTTATTATTTCTGGTCATTCTGCCATAATTAGTACAATTCTGATTAAAAAATGGCAAATTATAAGGCATATATATGCTTCTCTAAAATGAAAAGCCAATTAATGCACAAAACTGCTTGCTCAGGAAGAAAAGCTGAACAAGAAGAGGAAGGAACAGCTCTACCAGCTCTGAGGCCACGTATAGGAGCTATCTCCTTTCAAGAGAGGGCTCTGACCTATATATACAAACCAATATATCATGTATTCCAGAGGCACAGGACAGCTTGTTCTGCAGCCAAAGCAGGACTCTCTGCTACTTAGAGGACTTGTCGTGGAACACTAACTTATTTTGCAGACAGGCTCATTTGAAGTCATTTGAGGTCAACAGTGGCCTGAACCTGCACACGAAGACATGGAGCTACAGGTGGCCCAGGGCAGCTTGCACAAGTGTAGCTATACTGACCTCATTTTCCACCACGGCAAATCAATGCACTGCTTGCAAAAGTTGTGGGGTTTTTTTTGAAGAACTGTTGTTCACAAGGAGGTACTAACAGTCTCTGAGAATTAATTCCTAATCAAATATGATTTTAGTCATACAAGGGATACACCCAGCAACAAGAACAATGAAAGTAAGTCAATGGGGCTTTATTGACTCTCCCAGTTATAGTTATGGTTCAAAACTGTTATCAGCAATGCTGTTCACATCCAAACTGGGGGATTTTATTTGTACATATTAGTGTGAATTACTAGGATGGCAAAGGACATACTAGAACATATATTAGGATTTGAGCTCAGGTTTGAAAGATATTTTACTTAGTGAGCTTGAAAGATTTCTGTTTCTTTGTCCCTAGTATTTGCACATTTGACAAGAAGAAATGTCCATATTTGCTTATATTTCTGTCTGTAATATATAGAATAATAGATATTTAGATAGAATACCTTTAAATATTATAGTTCTATATTGTGCATTATATGCAATTTCTATATATTATATAAAAATAACATTATTTTCTTGCCAATAGAAAATTATTTTCTTACTCTTACATGGAACAAACTTCATTGTACATCAGGAAGTCTAAGATGTATCACAAGGAGATAAATCAGAGGCTATTTTGGCATGACAATGAAAGACACAGAGTTGTTAATGTGATCCTAAAAGGAAGAATTCTAGTAAGATTTAACCGAAAAGAGCAATATTACAGTGAATGTTCATATTTAGAAGTATATGGGCAAAATTATGTACAGTAGCAGTTTATTTTAAAGTTATTTGTACAGTTTGCCTTTTACAGTAACGTCCTTGATTCCATTTTTTTTCTAAGCAGGCTGATTAAACTGAGACTCTCTGCACAGAGAAGATAGGTTATTCCTTCACAGTAATTGCTTGTGCCTGCAAGGACAGGTTAAATCTAGCATGCTGCACACTCCCTTTTTTCAAGGACAAAACCTTCCCTCTCCCCTGGCCCTATATATAGAGATCAAGTTCTAGCGAATGATGCTGGGGAACTCCAGTGAGCAATGCAAGTGAATCTCTCAGCATCTTAGTTGGAATGGGGAAGGGAATTCCCCAAGTACTCAATCATCTGGGGAAAGATCTTGATAATGCATGTCATTGTCTTGATTCAGTTCTGCAAAAATAGTGAATTTCAAAAACAAGACTACAAATTAAGGAAGAACTTTAACCATCCATAATAAAACAGATCAGGATTCAGAAATTCTACCCCTTTCACACCCTTACAACATACCCAGAACTAAACATCCAGGTCAGCTGCACAGACGAAAATAAAAACTTGCTTCACTGATTGGGCTCTCAGCCCATAACTCCCTCCCATCACAGCTGTGCATAGAAGTTACTGAGGCTGTAGCTATCCCTTCTGCTTCATAAACACACATGCTGGAGGCTTGGGAATGTCCCAGTTAAAGATATTTTGCAATATGGAAGAAAGAGATCTGAAGAAGGATTTATTAGGCAGAACTTAAATTTCTTGTCTGGAAGCAGGAGACTGAATCTTGTGAGATTTATGGACCTTAGACCTCATAAGTGCTAACAACTGCAAAAGGCTGAGGAAGGCCACTTGCCATGTGATAGGCTAAGAAATCATTGTTACTTTGTTCCAAAACCCAAAAAAATTGCGTGGCAAAAATCTACCCTATCCCACAAAGAGAAGATGAAGTCAGCTACTGCAAATAGATGCTGATGTTATAAGGCTGCACATTTTGAAGACAATAAAAGGTCAGCAATGCATTTTTAAGGGTTTCTTATCCTCCCCCATTAGCTTTATTCATATGGATTAGTAAATGTAAAACATCTATAGTTTATAGTAATAGACATGAAAGAAAATTCAGGTCCCTTTAAGACAACCACTACTGGATAAGCCCCTGTGATGAAATCAAGACCCACTCTGCACATATATCTTGAGGAGTCTTTGTTTCTCACATGAGCAATAATCAATATGGAATATGCCCTGCCCCTAATGGTACCATGATCTCCTTTTCTTCATAGTTAGATGAGGCTAGATTATGTCCTCCTAGGAAAAATAAAATAAATCAGATGCAATGGTGAATTACTTATTTATGCCCTTCAAAAGTGATGACATTGGTTTGCCAAGGTTTTGAATCACAAGGTGAACTAAGCCTTGGTTTAACAGGATCACATGTTCCTAAAGTTTTGGGATTTTTGTCTTTTTAAAGGCAGTCGTGTTGTTGTATGGACTTACATAACAAGGTCTGAAGCAATAACTGACATTTATATCTGGAAGCAGAAGCAAACCCTAGTACTGTTTTTCTCATGCTTTGTTTGTTGAGTGTGTTTACAATCTTGTGACTTTCAGACTTAGCATCTGTTTTGGAATCCATTTCCAAAATGTCACAGTGACTTCTGCTTTGATTTCTTCCCTTGTTTAATGTCAGTGTGGTGACTTTCAGATACATCTTTAAAGAGATAAAGTAGTTCATAAAACCTTGTTGCCATGAGGCAGCTGCCATTAACGACTGAGCCTCTACCCCTGAAACCTATCAAGTAGATATTGTATTTTGTGTCATAGTATCTCAAGCACTAGGAATATGATATAATATTTTTTCCTCTGATCTACAAAGTATTCTCCCCCTGGGCTTTGAATAATAAATCTTCTTGCTGTTATAATCACTACAGGATTCCCCAGCATAAAGCAATCTGTTCTTCTGGGATATTATAGTGCTCCCATTAGGGAACTCCTGTTTCAAGACCCCATAATTCACTAGCTGAATGCTTGTAAATGTCACCTAGTTATAACTCCTGTAGGAGCAAGTACTATCACGTGCTTTCTGGCACTACCTACCTTGTCTGATCAGACAGAGACAGATTCTTTGCTGTGTGTTTTCCTTAGGGACTACAAGTGTGTCATTTAAGCTGTACACTACCATCACTACAGAGCTTTTCTTTTTCTGTGCACATCACTGGACATGCTGCTCTAGAAATAATATAAAGCATCAGTCCAAATAATGTAGACAAAACACAAATTGATTTTAATGAGATTTTTGCCTCTTTAATCATGATTAAATAGTTTGTGCTCTAGCTGCAATGGTAAAGCTAAAGTAAAAACCTATGCTGATTGCTCCTTAGTTTCATTTCTGCCAAGTCATTGCACAGGCTTGCTGCAAGAATTATTATTCTTGTAAAGGGGATGCTAAAACCCCATGGTTGAACACTCTGCTCTGGGCTAAGTATCAGGTAAATGACAGCAGCTGGGATTCAGAAACTGCCGTGTAAGAAACCTGCTCTCTTGGCCCAGTGGTAATGTAACTTCATCTTTATCCTCACACCGCACGTGCAAAACTTACGGGCTTGCAAGCAGCTGCTGTGACACATCTGAATTCTGCAGTGAGGAAAAATGTAACTGTAAGAGACACCAACAAATCTGAACACCTGGATTGTAAAGACTCCATTCATCAGTATAGATGGGGTTTCATCCTTGGCAACTTTTGGGCAACTATATAAAAAGTAAAAGCTATGATGCAGTTCAATCCACTAAAATTTTAGACTGTGGAACTGGTTTTATAAGACATTGAAGTGATTTAACTAAACAGCATAATCCAGTGACTAGATTTGATATTCATGCAATCCACAAAATAACCTAACTGTGAACTGAAGAAATCAAAATCAGATTGTGAAAAGCAGTGAGAATTTTCTAAATTTCAATAATAAAGTGATTTCTTATTCCAACTACTCTTTAGGAAAAGGTACTAACTCCATTTCCCTATTAGAAGTCCCAATTTCCACTTAATTTTCAAATAATAATTTTAAATTTTTGTACTACTTTTAAAACATTTTTAATTTTTCCAGATTTGCCAGAGAATAGAAAAAGTGAAGGACTGCAAGGAAAAAAAAGTATTTATCTTGTTCTTTTGTCTGCGCTTTCTTCTGTGAGAGTTTGAATAAAATCAAAAACCAAAAGCAAAAACTTCCTGGAGTGGAGTCACAAAATCTTTTTCTGAGAATGAGGAGGTGTCTAAACAACAGTGTTGGTCACTGTGTTGGATGTTATACAAGCACTTGTCTCAGGTGTGTTTTTGCAACATTTCTTGCCTCTCCTTGCCCATGCCTGCTCTTTGCCTGGTGCTCAGAGATGCTTCCCAGGCTTTCCCTTTGAGGCTGGGCAGCCAAGGGGGCTGCCTCAGGGGCTGGAGCAGGTAACATCTCTGCTGTCATTCCTGAGATGGATGTGCATCTCAGGATACTAGGAGTGAACAAAGACCTCAAAAGTATTTTAATGCTTGTTCAAAAAGCTCTTAGACAGTGAAATGTTGAGTGCATTTCATCTGTAGTCAGCCTTTGTGTGACTTCTTGCAAACATTTGACTGTAGAGTAAGGCACATTTTACACCATTGCATATCTGTATTGTATTTTAGAGAAGAATCCAATATTGTAAGTTCTCAATAGCAGTGAAAAAGCGGGGTTTTCTTGTTGGGACAATTTGACGGTCACAAAAGAAAATGGATTTCTAATGGGAGGTGTAAATCCAGCACCTTATAATATGGATATTCTGGAGACATTACAGATTTTATGATAATCTTCCATATTTAAAAAAATAAAATTAAAAAAAAAATCTTGGCCAGAAAAATTTTTCTGTAGAAGAGAATTAGATCACAAAGTAAGTGAACTCTGACTCCAGGGAACATGATTCCATCCTGAATCAACATGGTTTGGATTTGAGTTTTTAAGGAAATATGCAAAAATACTTGGAGTAGGACAGGGAAGAGTGACTCTGTTATTGTAAATAAATTTGCCTCAATTAAGTTTTTCACTGGCTGAAATGTTCAGTGACACATATTTCTTTTTATTTATTTCAAGCCTTTACATGTGTTAGTTTTTCTGCACACTGTAAAATTTTAAATTGTCCCTTGGAGTGAAAGCTGAGATGATCATTTTATTGAAAGATTTAACTTGAAATTGCTAAACAGACTACCCTAAAATTACTGGCATGCCTGTTTTTTGATTCATTCCAGAAGTATGTGAGCGCTCCCACCAAAAATTGCATGAAGAGTTACGTGCACCCAGCTGCAGGCCCCGAGGCAAAGGGCATACATTGTAAAGAATCTGCTGGGGGGCAGCTTCTGCTGACTTGCCCATTTGGCTCACAGTCAGTAACCTGCCCCTGCACAGTGGTCCAAATTAAAACCTGATGCTACAAGAAATATTTGCTTGGTATTGGCTCTTGGTAAGCCAGAGCTCTTGGCTGAGCTGGTAAACCAGCAGAGATGAGGATTTAGAGAGGAAGATGTGATGGGCAGCTGGGAGACAGCAGTTCAGTGATATCTTAACCTGGATCAAGAGTAGCTGATGGTTTATCAGACCAAAGCCCAAGTACCTGTCCCTGCAGTCTGCAGCACCAACCATTGCTCATCCCTGGCTTGTCATTCCATTTATTACTGGCAGATAAACACATTAGCTTGGTGTCTGTGCTCAGATTATTATCAGCAAAAAGGTAATATATTTAAATTATTGTCAGGCTTCATTTTAGTAATGCACAGAGATGAACTGCAAACTCCTCGCAGAAGGATGTGTTTTGTGAAGGTTTACAGAGGTATCACAATGCAAATCTACATTTACTTAACGATTTTTCTTTCCTACCTGCATTAGCTGGTGACTATTTTAATGCTTTCTTAAATTCTGTAGTAAAATTACATGGGAACTTATACAAATATGAAAATATGTATGACTTTATGGTCAGACTGTACATGTTTTTCAGCTAATGATACTGCAATAGAATTGGTCAATATAGAGAATTTGTCCTCTGTGGTAGATTTCTGCTTTGACTTTTCCTTTTGAGCTGAATTGAAAGGATAACTTAATATTTCTTTTTGTTCCCCATGAAGTAAGAATTCAAGAAATTATTATTTTAAAATTTCAAGCAGCTCTTTTTCAAGGTTTTAATCTCATAAAGTTATGTTTGTTTGCAACAGCTTCAACCTCATTCACAACCTATTGAGTCCAAATGAAGCACATTGGTTTTCTTCAAAGCATTGATTCTTTCCGTTATTTTATTTTAAAATCAATATATTGCTGTGGAAAATTATTCAATTTCACTGCATATTTTCTCCAATAAAAATATGCAGTTCAGAAAAAGTTCAGTCAACCCTAGATACAGGAATACAAGCCTTTCTTCTGTAAAGGAGTACTGGACAGCAAGGGAAGGTTCTTTTGTTGGTGTAGACCAACAGTTTTCAATGGGAATTATTAAATGTCCTGGAACCTGATGGAGACAGATACCATTTTGTGATGATTATAAATCCTTAGCTTCAAAGCTATTGTTTGTGCCTGCATCTAACTGGTGCTTGTGACAAACTCAGAAGTGGGAAGTTATTGTTGGGTGAAAATTTTTGTAGTATTAACTGATTCAGACCTTCAATTGAGTTTACATATTTTTAAATATGACAATTCTTTATAATAAATTCCCTTCAAATTCACTGTGGAAGGAGGCTTAATGTAACACATTTCAGTTAAGCAACCAGTTTTGTCTAAAAGGGAGAAGGGACTTGGCTGAAATATTTTTTCAACATTTTTACCAACACAAAAGGTGCCAACTCTCAAATTTAAAATAATACTTTTTTTAGAAATCTAAATTTCATGGAAAGTTAGAATGATTTAATAACCTGCAGCTAACTAAAATATTTTCACTTAAAGCAGATTTTTGTGGAGTGTTTTTGTTTTGTTTTGTTTGGGGTTTTTTTTGTTTTGGTTTTGGTTTTTTGTTTCTTCACAGTCATTTCGTCTTACTTTGAGAAAAAGAAATCCACTGAAATGGATCAGCCTTTGAAGTTTGAATGCCCCAGGCATTATGCCTGGAGACAGGCTGTGGGGACAGAAAAGCTGTGGGAGCACAGGGGCAGTCCAGGGAGGGTGGATGAGTGGACCAGAGCAAATACACACTGAGAAAGTACCAGCTATGGACACGGGAGAGCAAAGCTGAGGTCTTCTGTGCAGTCTGCTTCTCAAAAGTAGGAGAGCCAGACCGAGAGCTCCAGAGACAAGAGAAAAAACAACCCAGGGAAAAATGAACCACAAAAGTACTGAAGATGCTGTTTGGCCTGACTTTGCTACTGACTCATGGCAGCAAGGATGCCTATTCCCTTGGTCAGCTACAGCAGGTGTGTCAGATGAGGCTTTGTGTTTCTCAAGCCTCCCATTCTCTGTGATCTCCTCTCTTGACCAAAAGCCACGCATTACATACCAGCTAGGTGAGGACACCTTTCTGGCTGCATCCTTTATGTGTAATATCCATGAAATGCTTTTTCTTGTGAGTTGTTTACTTTCCATCCCCATCTGACTGCCTCTGTCATTATGGGGAAACAACAAAGGGTGCCTTTCCAACAACTCAGGATAGGAAAGTCAAACGCTCAAAACCTGATGCAAATCCACATCACTCCATCACTCATTATGCTGATCTAAAGCATGATCTAACTGTGAAATGGAACTTTCCTATGAAAACAGAAAACTTCAGCAACCAGAATGAGGCATGAATAGAGAAGCATAAACAGGAGTCAAGAGAAGGACCCAGAGCTTACATCTTGGGGTAGTCATAGGGGTGGTTGTCACTGTGACAGAAAGGGCACAGAACCCCATGGCAGAGCTTTGTGAGTCATCATCTTCTCTGCTATCTATTGCCATTTCAGCACTTGGGCCTCAGAGGAAATATGGTAGTCATTGTCCTTCAAAAGTTTTTTTTATTTAATTCACTCTTAATGAGAATATTTATATTAAACCCCCCTGTGCTTAACAACTGAAATTATTCCTTTGGTACATCATTAAGCCTCTTCCCTGGATTAAATGTTAATGTTTAGGAAGTATCAATGAGAGCTCTCTTTTGTTCACAGTTGGACTTGATGATCTTAAAGGTCTTTTCCAACTTAAATGATTCTGTGATTCTTTGATTGTGAAGCACAGTAGTGGTAGTAGCTTTTTGGCATCAGTCTGTCTTCCAGCATCCACCTCAGAAGTATTTAGAAAAAAAATAAAAATTGATGGCTTGGCCCTAGCTGACATCAGGTGCCCAGCAAAACCACTCTATCCCTCCCCTACTCAGATGGACAAGGAGAGAAAATGGAACACAAGGCTCATGAGTTGAGATAAGGACAGGCAGAGCTCATTCACCCATTACCATTGCAAGCAAAACAGACTCAACTTGAGGGAAATTAATTGAATTTATTACCAATCAAAATCAGAGTAGAATAGCAATAAATAAACTCAGTTCTTAAAATCACCTTTCCCCCACCCCTCCCTTCTTTCCATGTTCAACTTCACTTCTGATTTGTCTACCTCCTCCCCTGTGTTATGCAGGGAAAAGTGGAGTGGGGGTTTGCAGTCAGTTCATCACACACATTGTCTCTGCCTCTCCTTCCTTCTCAGGGGAAGGGCTCCTTCCACTCTTCTCCTGCTTCAGTGTGAGGTCTCTCCCATGAGAGTCTTCCATGGAATTCTCCAACCTGAGTCCTTCCCATGGGCTGCAGTTCTTCAGAAACTGTTCCAGCATAGGTTCTTCTCTCTTTCTGCACACAGCCACAGGTTCTGCCAAAATCCTATTCCAGCATGAGCTTCCCACAGAGTCACAGCCTCCTTTGGGCATCCACCTGCTCTGGCATGGGGCTGCTCCATGGGCTGCAGGAGGATCTCTGCTCCACCATGGACTTCCCTGGGCTGCAGGAGCACAGCTGCTTCACCATGGTCTGCACCGTAGGCTGCAGGGGAATCTCAGCTCTGGTGTCTGGAACACCTCCTGCCCCTCCTGCACTGACTTGGGTGCCTGCAGAGCTGCTCCTCTCCATTTGCATGCCTCTTGTCAGGTGTGCTGTGCAGCAGAGTTTTTCACCCCTTCTTAAATACATGATCCCAGAGGCACAGGCACTGTGACTGATGGGCTTAGTCTTGGCTGCTGGGTCTGTCCTGGAGCCAGCTGGCATTAGCTCTGCCAGACATACAGGAAGCTTCTGGAAGCTTCTCACAGAAGCCACCTCTGTAGCCCCCCACACAACCAAAAGCTTATCACACAACCAGAGTATAAGCATATAACTTACCAAACTGATTTTAACAAAAATGCTGTTCTTCAGAGTTAAAAATGCTGTAACAGTTCATATATTCTCAAATTTGTATCTATAGAGGAATTACCATCTTCTGTATTTGATGTAATTGTTCTGTGAACTATTCAGATCAATCACATAGCTAAAGTGAAGCAGTCCATGAACAATTCATTAAAAGCACATTGGAACTGAAAAATCACTCTTTGCATGCTTTATAGCTATCTATATTTTGGTGCTTTTAGTTTTTATTTGCCTTCGTGTGTCTTTGAATAGCCTCTTATTTTAAGAAATAAAATGACTGCTCTTGAAATAACATAAGCCAGTATATTTTCAAAACTCTAGTGTGCCAGACACACCATGCTTCTGATGCTGCTCTTTGTCAGATGATAGGTGAAACTGAGTCCAGCAAAGCCAGAAACTAAAACTCAAATCCTACTCAAGTCACCAGGGCACAGGCACAGTAACTGCAGCATGGGCTCAGTGCTCTGCTGAACTGGGATCCATGGTGTGAATGGCTATGCTGAACTTTTCACAGGAATGCTGAAGTTGGCCCAGAGCTGCCCATACTGTCAGATCAGCCTGTGTCCTCTCCACGCTGTTGGTGCAGGGTAGTTCTGACATTAGTCCAGTGTGTGACCCAGAAATTCCCCACTCAAAACCACAGGACACTAGGTTCCTACAAAAAGGAGAAGTGGCCAGTCCTGTAAATCTGCTCCCCGCGGGGGAGAAGCTGTTTGTAGGTGTTGGTCACAATCCCTGTGGCAGACTAAGGCATTAGCTCAAGAGCTTTCTGACTCTGAGACTTTTATCTATAGGATCCCAGTAAACGTACTGAAAATTTGTAAGGCTTTGTGGCCTGGGGAGAGGCCACAGCTGCACTTAGTCATTGTATGCATGTAAGTTAATCATGAGATCTTACTGTTTGAAGCAAACCAGAGCCCATTCTGCCAGACTCATCCTTTGTTACAGAGGCCATGTGAAAAGGCATTCTTTTAAGGTGCTGAACATCCCTAGACTTTAATTTTTCTCTTACTGGGTCTTTAAACAGAACAGTTTATTAGCTCCACTTAAAGGGAAAAATAGAATTACCTGATGTCAACACCGATTTTATTCTACCTGTCAGGTCATTGTGACATGTAACTAATAGGATGGGTGTTGGCAAGTAAACACAATACTGATAATTCTTGCAATTTTACTGGAGAAGTTGCTCTGTATTGTGTTCATGAAGACAGTATGTGCACCAGCAGAAGTCTGAAGGATAATGAAGAAATATTAGGAGACAAGGAGACTTGTCAGCAGCTGGTGTTTGTACAAACCTTCCTAAAGGGAACATTTCCATCTTTATGCACACAGATCCATTAAAAGCAATCATTATTAAAAGCAATTATGTTTTTTTTTGTTAGCACTGAGGCCTGAGTCTGCTCTGCTCCGGAGTCTGGCTTTTAGAATGGGGTGGTTTGAAGGGAGCCTTAGGCACATGCTCCAGGCTTGCTTTTGCTCTCACCCTAATATTACCCTAGTGGTTCTGAGGGCCACTTCAGTACATTGCAGTGAGGCACCCAGGGACTGGAGGCGCAGGGAGTTCCCTGGAGCACCACACCATCTGTTTGCCAGCACAGTCCTGGCAGCTCCCGAGCCCACACTCAGCCACATTTGATAGAGGTGTGGCTGCCAGGGACAGTAAGGTTCCACCTGTGTCACGTGTAAAGGAACAAGCGGGTGAGAAGGGAACATTTGTCAGTGCTGAGAGAAAGAAGGGCCACACCTCTCCCTTCCCTTTCCTGGGAAGTGAGCTGCTGGCAGCCCTGCAGACACATTGGCTCAATGAGTGTGTTGCTCACTAGCCCCAGGCTGCCTTCCACCCAGCCACAGACCACTGTGGGGTGGGTGCTGCGTGCTTGGAGGTGCTGGTGAAGGACCAGAATGGAGGTGAAGGAGAGCTAGAGGCATCACTGTGCAGATGTCTAGGGGAAGGAACACTCCAGGCTTGGGCTGATGAGGTCGTGGATGAGCACCAGCTTTCAGCAGAAGCTGGGACCACATGGTCACCAGGGTCCCTTCCAGCCCAGAGGCTCTGGAACAGATTCTGTGAATGCTTGGCAGAAGGTAGATGCACTAGAAAACCTGAAAGGAAACAAAACTTTGCGGTGGAGGGGTTGACAGTGGCTGGTGGGGTTGGCAGAGGCTGGCGCCGTGGCAGCGGGGTGGAGGGGGAGGTGGCATGCAAATTCATAAGGAGACAGGCTTTGTTAGCTCTCAAAGCAGAGCAGCCTAAGAGGAGAAAATGAACATTCATTAGTGTAATTTCAAACTAACAGCTGCTGCCAGACATGATTAAACTCCCACTGTGTAAGGCAGTGAAGCCAAAAGTACACATCAGCTTTTCTGAATAGGTGTTCAAAACCTAGAATTCGGGCAGTCTCAGTCACATGTCCCCTCCTTCCACATGCAGAGTACCCTGGCTTCTGGGAAACTGTTCTTCTCAGTTTCCCAAAGTGCACTTCTATTTGTCATGATTTTTTGCACATTTTAATAATTCACATTGCAAATTATAATTATGGCTATTAGTCCAAGGAGTGTAAGTGTAGAAAGCTGCCGTGCCTTGCTGGATTTTTTCCTCTCAAATTATACCTATAGTAAATCTTCCGAATTTGACCTTCCTTTATAGTTGTAAGATTATTTCTTTAATATATGTTTTGAAACTGCATACATAGCAAGTTTTTGTTCTTGTCTATGGAAAGATCTATTCCCATGGACTTTGAGCAACATCAGCTTCTTGTTTAGTGTCTGTCGGTCTTTTAAAGAAAATTTACAGTTTTGCAGAATAGGCATACTTGCCCTCGTTGCCTAATGCTAGTAATATCATCTTACTATTGATATTAGTTATTCAAATTGTGCATTACATTTACACAAATTCTTCACGGTAATAAAATTTTCTGGAAACATCAGGAGGCCTCACAGATGTTCAAATGAATAAAAAGAAACTAGGACAGGTCAACAGTGTGAAGAAAAGACAGAGAAGGCACAGAACACAGAATCCTCAAATATGTGCTATTCTGCAGTTTAAACCATCCCATCTGCAGCACCAGAAGAAATAAACACAGCATTTAGGGAAAAACAGGTTTCTTTTAGAGAGCAGTCCATGGCACGTATTCCTACTCCTCTTCCTCATTTAGTCAAATTCTTTTTAATGCTGAACACAAACATTTCCCTTTTCAAAACCATGGCATTTGGGGTCATTCAGGTGTAATCTGGATCTGGAATGAAATAATAACTTTTAGCAGCTTGTTCTGTATTAACATCAGGTTGTTTTGTAGCTACATTTTCTACACGTATTCTAGGCTCTGAAAGAGAAACATTTAATTTATAAAGGAGCTATTAATTATAGCTGTGTTCTACAGCACAAAGACCATAGGTTCAAAATATAGAAATAGGGGCTTGGGTCTTTTCTTAGAATCAAGCTTTCAGCCATGGCATGGGGATCTCTGAACCACACACCCACAGGATGCACAGTAGATATCTAGGAGCTGCAGTGATGGAGGATGCTGAGTTGCAGGAGATTAATATCCTCATTTACCCAGAATTTCTGTGGTAGCTGAGTAGAGCTCCCATTTTGGTTCCATAGACAGCCCTGAAATAATGCAGGCAGAAGCACTGGGTTTTTTCTTGCAGAGTTTTGCTGTTGAATTGGAACAGGCCAATCTCCTGTGCCTGATCATCTGCCTGGATCATCTGAATTGGAAGGCAGCTGTAATAAAATCCTCTGAGCTTGATTTAGGGAGCTCTAGTGTAAGTCTTGTTCCACTTTTATTGTTTGATTTTTGCTGCAAAACATTTTCTTACTGTGCTGGTTTTGGCTTGGATCAAATTAAATTTCTTCACAGTAGCTGGTGCAGGGCTATGGTTTGGATTTTTGCTGTAAATGGTGTTGATAACTCAGAGATGTCTTTGTTCCTGCTGAGCAGCGCTTACACAGAGCCAAGGCCTTTTCTGCCTCTCACCCCACTCCACCAGCGAGGACACTGGGGGCGCACAAGGGTTTTGGAGGGGACACAGCTGGGACAGCCGACCCCAGCTGAGCACAGGGATAATTCAAATCATATGGGACCATGCTTAGCATACAGAGCTGGAGGAAGAAGGAGCAAGGAGGGGACATCTGAAGTGATGGTGTTTGTCTTCCACAGTAATCTACACCCATGATGGAGTCCTGCTTTCCTGGCAACGGCCAAACACCTGCCTGCCCATGGGAAGCAGTGAAAGAATTTCTTGTTTTTCTTTGCTCATGCAGTCAGCTTTTGTTTTCCCCTTCAGCTGTGTGTATCTCAAGCCACAGGTTTTGTCACTGCTCTGATTCTCTCCCCCATCCGCTAGTGGGGAGGAAGTGAGCATCTGCCTGGGGCTTCATCAGCAGCTGGGTTTCAACCACACACTTACGTAGCAGCTGACATTTCCCATAGCCTAAATCTTAGCACGTTTGGACAATTAAACACGTTTTTGAATCAACTGCCAAACTTAAGAAAGAAAACAACAACAAAAAGTTGTCTGGATGGAAATTAAATGAGTGTTTATCTCTGATAAAACAAGCAGATCAACAAACAGGAACATTTTGCACCAATTCAAACGTTCAGCTTTTCCCGTAGGTTAATTGCAAAATGAAAAATATGATTTTAAAGCTATATTAATATATCTCTTTCTGGAGGCATTGAAATAATTTATTTACTTTTCTAACATGAAACAATTTATTAAAATATCAAATATTTCAGTATTTTTATAATCCTGTCCTCTTTGGTTTAACTGGAGCATATTGCAAAATTCAACTTCAAATTCTATGTTTCTGCCCCCAACCCCACCTTCTTACCACACAAAAATTAATTTTTCAACTAGGTTTGATTAATGGTCTGAAAGGATTATAAGTTACTCAGCATTATGTAAGAAGTCAAAGCACAACAGTAAACACCATTTAGGTGCTTCCTATCCAGTTCCAGTAGATGCATGCAAAGAACAGCTGGATTTTCTTGTATTCATGCTATTTTCCACATTATCTGTTCTTGCACCCTGAAATGCAAGTCACTGTGCACCATTGACTGTAGGCAGGTAACAAATAGGAGTGCAAGTCTCTCACAGCTTGGCAAAATACATGGTAGATTGAGAAAATAGAGATTTTTAACCACCAACACATTTTCATTTGACTCAAATAGGACAAAAAAGGGATTTCACAAAAATGACAAACTGAGCCAAATGTAATCTTATGTCACTTGTGATACAGGATGTAAGGATTGTTATCTGTTCATGTGAAAGTAAGAGAAGAGAGACAGATAAAATATTCCAGGGTGGGAATTGCAAAGCAAACCTTTACTCTTATAGAAATATTCATAGAACTGTGATAAGACCAAGGTTTCATTGCAAGTTCTCTTGTATTTAAAGATTCCTGACATTATTTTAACATGCTATCCATCAAAATTCACAGTGAATGAGGCAAGATTCCCCGCTACTGCTGGAGGGGATAGTGACAGAGGCCTGATGATTCCTTGTCAATGCTTCAGAAACCCATGACTGAGTGACAGGAATAACCTCTCATCAATTCAGGAAGGAGCCTTTAGGAAAGATATTCCTCATCTGACTTCTCTGTGCCTCTGCTGATTTATGCTGGATGGGAAACAGGTCTTGTGTCATGGAAAGTCCTTACAATGATCAGAAGAGGTTTGCAGCTGAACTTATGAAAAGAATGGGATAGACGTTGTTTTGTCTCTTTTTTTTTTCTAACCTTCTGGTCTTTCACCACATTGATGGCCTGGAATTTCCTCCTTGAGCTACCAACTCTATTTCTATTTTTCAAAAAGAAAAATCTTATTTTGTTTACTACTGAAAGAATTATAAAGAAATAAAGAGAAAATGGTTTATCATTTCTGCTCTTTCCTCTGACCCAAGGATGTCTAGCGAGTCATCTAAATTCAGATTAAAGTCTAGAGAGCCCACTGTACTGCAGGAGCTGTTTCTCCATGGCATTCACAGTCTAACATTATGTGTCTGTCCAAATTTGGTAAGTTTTACATTATTCAGTGAGTCTGTCTACAGGAATACATAATTGTCACTGAAATCAAATTAAATTATACAAGGGAAAAAAGCCCATCTGATGAAGGCATAAAAGTACCCTATTTGTTTCATGTGGATGAATACTTCCTAGAATTTGAGGATTCTTTTCAAAAGAAAGGTACTTGGAATCTCCACCTCAGTCAGGTCCTTGGCACAGACAAGGGTTTCATTTGTATAAACATTAAAATTAAGCATTTGAGTTCATACAGCTGAGGCCAGTTTGATTCTTCATCCTATTAATCCTAGTTCAGATTTACCATAACCTTCCTACCTAAAGATCTACTAAAGATTGCTGGATTGAAATTTATGTAGAAATACAGCTGCTCTGAAGCTCAGTCACAAAAAGTACAATGAAATAAGTACAGCGAAGGCAGAAAAGTCAGAATATCTATTTCTCATAATATGCTAATCCTTTGAGCATTATTTACATCCTGAATAGAAAATAACTTCTCCATAAAACATATTTTTGAAAATGCCAATTCAAAAACGTTAACAAATTAAATATTTTGAAATTTAAGAATTAATAGTTCTTATTTTAAGTCAATAGGACATATAATTGTGAAATTCTTGCTCAAACCCTTCATGCTTCCACTCCATCCTGTAGGTTCTTTTCTTCCCTGTGACATACCTCTTGCCACTCACTGCAGCTTCCCCATAAATCCCATAGTGCACCTTGGCCCCTGGGATATGTGAGGCATTTAGACTAGAAGTCTCAAAGGAAAATTACTCAGAGAGAACTTTCACAGAAACTGAATATTGTATTTAAGGTGTATTTTGCCTAAAAATCCCAGGTCAGCAGAGTAACCTGAGCAGAGTAACAACTTTGCAGTCTACCTACTGGTATTGCCTTGTGAGCCCCTAATTATGTGTGATGCTGTCTGTAGTACAGAACTAGTCCAGGTTTAATTTTTAGGAAAATATTTCTTCTCTTTGACTTGTGTTCAGATCAGTCTTTTACCTCAAGCATGGACTTTATTGAAGAGCTCTGCATTGTTCTGCAAAGGTAAAAGGTGAAGTCTGTGTGTGCCTGACTCTCAGGAATAGCTCAAGGAGAGCAGTCAGCAGCTCTTAGGGATGTTGGCTTGGCTCTGTTGGGCTGATTGCTGGCAGCCCTTTCCATTAGGAAACTAATGCAGTGGGGATGGACATCTCAGGAGACAAAACTTAGTCTGGGAACTCTCATCCCTGGTTGTTTGAGGGCGTAACTCAGAGCCCCTTTATGAAATCTTATCATGCTCTAATCTAATTTAGCAGTTCCCTGACTCAGAGATCGCTGGAACAATATGTCAGAAAAACAGTAATTATTGTCACACACTTTGTCACACATGTGGTTAATGATCACTGAAATTAGGAACCAACCCAGCACCTTTTCCACGGGTACCAATAAATCTTTCATGTATGATAGCAAACAACCTCCATCATTAAAACAGTTCTGTTACTCTTTTTTTTCATAGGCCAATTTTTCAGTTGTGAAATACATTGCCATCTTGAAAAACTTCCTTTGGGAAATAATTTAAGCAACTATTTGGGCCTGACACCTTTTTTCTTACACAAGCCACCCACCCACAATTTCCTTAATAAAGGACATCACTAATTCATAGAAATGCAAACCTTTCCTATGCCAATGTCTTCTTAACCAGAGCAACAGAAGTCTTCTGAGTAAAAACTGAACAAGAAACCAAGCCTACCCTATACTCCAGTATTAGTAATACCACAGGTTCCTCTTTCTGAGATTTACCAAGGGGCCTTACAGCCACAGCACAGTTAAGGTTGAGACCAGTAGCTGATCAAGGCATAGCTCAGTTGTCATGTGGCTCTGGAATTCGTATGAGGGAACCAGTACAACAGCCTGGACAATGGTTAAGGGATTAAGAAAAAAAAAAGAACAAAACAAAGCAAAGCAAAACAAAACAAAAACAAAACAAAAACAACAACAACAAAAAAAACAAAAAAAAAAAAAAAACAAAAAACCCCCCCCAAATCTGTAAAATGCAATCCAAGGTGTTTATTTTAAGTTTCATTAGTGCTGCTAAACATAGATTCTGGAGAACTGGAGGCTGGTTGGTGGAGGTCCAGAGTATTTATGTGTTGCGTGCAAGAGCTGAAGCACCTCTTCCTTCACATCTGTGCCTAGCACAGACTGTCTCCAATAAAAAAAGGTAGGAATGGAAGAGAACATCTTTTATTTTTCCTGTCAGATGCAGGACCCTTCTGCTCAGACCTCAGCAATCAGTGTAAGGAACAAATCCTAATGTGGAGTTTGTATTAGGACACATGTAGCTTGTTTTTCAGGTTTTTGTTTGCAATTACCCTCTTGGTGCTGAGGGCAGTGTGTGCCACTTAGGCAGCCACTTCCAAAGGCTGACTTGGGTACAAGCATAGATACTGAGAGGCTGGGATGTACTGACACCTTTGGATGGGGTAGGGAAGAATGGAATGTTTACCACAGACACTGTGTACCACAGAGGCTTTCCTGCCCCTCCATGTGAAAAGGGGGAATCACAAATTTTGATGAACTGCCCAGTAAGGCTGCTGTAACCAGATAGCTTTGGAGGTGTCTACTCTGACACCAAATGATGGCTTGACAGGACTCCACACCAGTGTGCAACAGCCCTGAAAGTTCCCTTTTCCCATGCACAGCTCACTCTGATTTACAGCTGCACTGGCAGCAGAGCAACTCACAGCTGAGTACCAGAGGAGCTGATCTGAAAAACCTGAAGCACCAGAGCAGTGACCCACAGACACTTCCACAGAACACTGTAGTAATCTCCTCCTGTTGGCAGTGGAAAGGGCAGCCCTCAAGCTGAAAAATGATCTGATAGACAAAGGTCCAGCTGTCTTCTTCCTTTAGTGTATATATGAACTCTCTGGGAAAAGTAACAACGAAATACTGAGTATTGCATTAGTAGTAGACAGGTAATATTTAGCTTTGTTTTGCTCTAACAGCTGTGTTACATCACAGTTGGTGATGTGGAAGAGATGATCTCCAGTCACGTGAGATGTTAACTTGAATGTGGCATCCTCTGGGGCTCAGCTCCTGACTAAGTTAAGCCATGCTGGTAGAGTTGCTGAAAACAGCACCAACAAGTACCGAACTTCCCCCTCCGGTAATCGAGGGACAGAACGCCAGCAATACCTCTAGTTCAAGGTGGGGCTAAGATCCCAAGAAAGTGATTATGCCAGGGTGAAAAAACCCTGATATTTTCTATCCAACCTTTGCAATTATTTGTACAAGCTCTGGTATTTTGCAAAATGAAGGGAAGATTATGTCTTGTGTTTGCACAGGGAGAGTTCCAGCTCTCTGTTTACCCCTGAGTCACCAGCTTAACATCAACTTGACCAATCCACATTAAGTTGCAGCCAGTTACTTCTACCTTGGTGGCAGCAGTTCCCTCTCACTGCCAGCTAACCCTTGACACAGAGCTCTGCAAATGCTCTTCCCACATTGCAGACAGAAAGTTCCTGCTGGTTTAGGACCAGTTCTTACTGTAACTGATGCAGCTTATGATGGTTTTTATGTACTAACTGCCATCCAAATTGTCTCGGTGGCTCTTCATTTTAACTTTGCATGCTGGAGCGGCATGTGAGCTGCAGGATGTAAAAAAATAGGCTGCATCAGTTTCTGCTTTGAATAGGTGGTTTGTATTTAAGAAGGGGCTCAGCTGAGAAACAGAAATGCAACCATATGGTGTATCTAATTCAGAAAGCCTCAAAAATTTAGGCCCAGGTACAGGGGAAGTACATCTAAAATATAGCTTTCCCTTTCTAAACATTCATCATCTTCATCCTCAATTTTCATAGTAGTTCACTTATGGTTCTCTTGGAACACAGGCTGAGCCTTGTAATTATCAAATAATGCATGCCCTGGCTCAGGCTAGACTGAGGCTGGAACTCCCAAGGGATGGGGGACAATTGCTCAGCACCCATTACAGTTTCACTGACGCTTAGGAGAATGAGTACAATTAGAAATTGCAAGACACAAGACATTCTCAAGCTGACTCCAGGAATCCATGGAGGCTAATTTTAATCTTCCTGAATGTAGGTTTTCCTGCAGAACAGAAATCTGGGAGCAGATACTGCCCTAGAGAGCTCAGATATTTTTCTTGGAAGAAACCCTACACTCCTGTGAAATAGTTAGCAGGGGTCTGATCCGTCTCTCCTTTCTGTAAACATCCTAGTGTTTACAGCAACATCACAATGTTAAGTATTACTGTACCAAATCCAGATGTCCCAACTCATGAAAAATTTCGATGAAGGCAATAGGAATTCTTCTGTGGATAAGGCAAGCTGCAACTTGCTCTAGATGTATGTAACCAGAGCCAAAGTTTACTCTCAGTTGCACTGGCATAAGCACGACAAAACTCCGTGAAGCTCCAGATTTACAGTGGACTGACTGACAGTGAAACATGTCCCTAGATACTGAAACATACCCAAAGGAACCAACTTGTTTGAACATCTCATTGGAAATGGCCAGTAGCACACCTTCCCTTTTCATCTTTCACTCCAGTTGTGACTTCTGTTTAGCTTTTAACTGTTAGAAGTCCAGATTTTCCCTTTCCCTTGGCCATATGAATGCCTAACAATTTTTGTTTGATTAACACAGCATCTTCCTTATTCAGGATACCATGGATAGCTAAGCAACAGAAAACCAGATGTTGCAGTAATTTGTTATTGTGTGTTCTAGAAGGAAAAGGTTCCTCCCCCCAGGCATTACCCATGCACTCCCACTTTGCTTATTGCAATTCCACTTCACACATCTCCATTCCCATCCTCCCTGGATGAGGATTACAGGTCCCAGTCATGCACTCACAGTTCCTTAAGCCAGAGGCTCACTGCAGGGGCTTGTGGAATTGACCATTCTGTAGCAGCCAGGAGCGAGTCAGGAGCCAGATTCAGACTCAGCCTTCAGTCTTATGCCATGGGTAACACATCCTCACCTGCCCAAAGCCAGAGGGGCTTTCCACCTTCTTCCCAGGCAAACCTCAATTTTGAAATTCCATTTTGTGATTCCATTGAAATCCTACATTTCCTTTCTGACCCTGTACATCATATTACAGTATTTGGAGCAGAAGGGATAACTCTGCAGCAAGGTGTTAGTGTGCTTCACTAGTGCAAGTGCTGGTACAGGTGATGTCATAAGGTGCTCTCATCATAACACACTGTAATGAAAGCCTTCATCTCACTCACACCAGCTACTGAATCAAAAAGACTCCACTGTGGACTTTCTGTGCAATCATCTTTTAACAACTGCACCCCAACGAGCCATGGTGCTTTCCTCTTACATACTTAACACTTTGCTATTTGTTTATTCCAAAGTGTAACAGACATATAAATAAGTCTTGATCAATGGGTGCAGTGTTTTTGACTGGTGTACTGCCTTTTGGATAGGAAAACTTTATCTCCTGCCTATTTATGCCCTAAATACTTCAGCCTATCAGCATATCAGAGCATAGCATGCTCTGGTCTGTTAATAGATGTGGTGTTTTTCCCAGGGTCACACTTTTTTCCACATTATTGCTAGAACTGACACCTCTTGAGGAAGACTGCCTGGCTGCTTGGTACAGGACAGCTGTTGAAAGCTCTCAGCCAAGTGTGGGGGACATGGAAGACAATCCTGCTCTGCCTGCACACAACACTCAGTAGCAGGGAGCATTGCAAGGAACCCAGCTAGTCACAAAAGCCTTTGTGGAGCTGCATCAATATACAATAAATATCACAGTAAGAGCAGGAACAGGACCCTGTTGTGTGCCAGCAGGCACTGTGTACCACAGCTTGTGCTGAATGGCTCCAACACCAGCGTGCCAGCAGCTCTGGGCATGCAGGCAGCCCAGGAGCAGCACTGTGCCAGGGCTGGCTGCTCCTGGCCCATGTGGGCGAGCCTGCTCCCCCCACGGAATGGGGGAGGCTGCGGCTCCATCTCCACTCCACTGCCATCTGGCTTTGGGCAAGTCCCTTCACCACCCTCACGTCCTTCACAGCTTCTGTGCAGTGTGGTGGCAGGTTATCCCTCCCTGTATAACTGCTCCACAGACCACTTAACTCCACAGAAAATATCCTATTTTAGATCTGTACTTTGGATTATATCCCACTTGTACAGTGCCAAGAAAAATAAGGCCCTGCTGCAGTGCTGTCTTAAAACTCAGTTAAGATACCTTTTTTCAATATAACTTCTCATGCTTTGTCCAGAAGTTTGGTTTTATGAAATGTATCAGCTATTTTCTTTATTCTTTAGGTTCCATCTAGGTATAACTAAGTGCACATTTTTTTATATTTTATTAAATTTTGAAAATCTTAAAAGGAATTAGAAACAGTAACACATGAACTGCAATACACCAAAGGGCTCAAGAGGTCTCCTAATTATACCACTCTCTTAAAAATAGTTTGTATATATTGGGATTGACCAGGACTGATTTACAGTTCTAGGAAGGAAAATATGATACAACTGATCCAACAGTTAAACTTTATCGAGGAGATGTCACAGGCCTAGTCTCCATGGAGCAGGAGACTGTAATGAAGAACTGCTCTAGGGAAGAGTGAGCTGTTTCCAGAAGTCAGCAGTTTTGGAGCTGGCTTCAACCAACCACATTGGATAAAATCATTATGGACCCCTACGCCTCTACACATACTGTAATTGCAGTTTTGAATAACAATTATTTACACATGCAGAGCATTCCTATCAATTGATAATTTAACAGGTAACATCTATCAGATAATCCAGTTACATACTAAGGAATAGGAACACAAATGATTAAGTGCTGTCTCTCAGAAGGGGCACCAGCTATTTTTCCACAAACCAGGAAGATGGAAAGAAAAGGTAATGAATTTTACATCACTCAGTATTATTTCAGTAGCAGGATAATTTAAGACAAAAATTTATGTTCCCAAAGGTTTGAAATAGCTGCAAAGCTCAAGAGACTATGATGTAATTTTGAGAGCAAACACTGAGTACAAAAGAAAGGCTATTGACAGGAATGTTAAGTTACTCAGAGACCAAGAGAAGGTTGTACATTTATCCATATCTGACAATTTTCAAATAAAAATTTAGCGTTGCTACTTTCTAAATAAATTATTTCATTGAAATTACAATAGCTACATAAAGCAAGGAAACACAGAGGTAATCAAAATACTCTTTCCTTGGCTTATCATCCAGGAATTTCAGTTTTGGAACATAATTGAACACTGCTCTTTTCTCTCCTGTGGGTTGGTTTCTAGAAGTCATTAACTTGCTGCTGCAAAAGCTGATTAGTTTCAGTGTTCTGTTACTTGAACAATTAAATTACAGGACATGAAACTGCTTGCAAATTCCTGGCAAAGCATCTGTTAATATGAAGTTATATGAAAGAAAACATTTTCTATCGAAATGTGTATAATTATAGATTTAAGTTCAGGGTTGTGGCTTTGGACTTTAAAATCTCTGCATAGAATCAAGGGCCCCAAAAAATGGCCAAACGGTGTTCTAACAACAGCATTCCTAAAAAGCGACTGAGTGGAAACTTTAACAGTACTCAGAAAACCTTTTCCTCTGTATTTTAGAATCAAATTCCCCAGGACAGGGCTAGACACCTCTCTCTACCATTCCCCCACTCTCACATTTGTCTTCTGTGTTACAGCAGCAGCAGCTGTAAGTAAGCAGAAGTAAAACTTCCCTCACTTAATTCACTTTTTCTACCCCTTTGGTGTTTCATGTCCTCTAATTCTATTCTAGAGGCTTTTAATGAGAGCTGTAAATGATTCAGGGTCACTCACCTTTGTTAAGAACAAGTAACAGAAAATAAACACGCGCTCCATGGGGAAAAAAGAGAAGTCCTACTGAACAGTGGTAACTTGTTGATGAAGGAATCATATGTTAAGAATTCTAGAAACTTTACAGAAAATCTATGTTTACAAGATATTGGAAGATTACAGTACACAAAAGGAGAGATTCCCCAGAAATATCCATGGCATGCCCCTCATTTGACACAACTGGCTAAAACCTTTGTCAAGATTTCTCAGCACTTGTTTCCCTGCACAAGAGGACTGGGCTGGGCTTACTGCCTTTCATCCCTACTGCAGGCATTCACAAGGTGCAGAATTTCCCAAGTGGTAGTTACAGAGTCCACTGTCTTGCCCTTTCAGAGACACTTGCTAATTTACAGCAGATGTGATTAATTGCCTTGCCTCTATTAAGCAAAATTTGCCTGTTTGGGCCAGGGAAGTTGATCTATAAAAGTATATATTACAAGTTTGAACCATTATCCTTCAAAAGTCCACAGCATACATTTGACTAGGGAATTCTGTGACTTAGGTGCACATTAAAACATGTATCTCATGGGCTAAAACTTTTCAATATTCCCATTTGTTCAATCACTGCAAAGCCCTTTGTGTTCGCAGCCCAAAAACTTTCAGTAAGTGACTAATATCTCAAATGTGGAACACAAAAATGTGCCACTGCATTTAGATGAACATTTAACTTCAATGAATAGGCTATACTTTCAATCTTTTGCCCTTTGTTTATTCACTGCTCGTATCAGTGACTCATTCCTCCCACAGAAAAATCAGCAGAAGGGCACTCAGAGGAACATTTTACAACTATTCCTCATTTCCCCCCCAACCTCCTCCCATCTCCTCCAACTCCATCTAGTACAGATTCCACCTCTGCTGCAGCACATATAATAGCAGTAGATATGAATAGATCAGCTGGTCTCAGAGATAGCCCCTCCATCTCTTTTCTGGATGGTGGTGAACTGCTCTGGGCTTTCTATCTCTGTGACAGGAACTGTAGGATAGAATGTCTTCTAACCAGATCTGCTTACAAGATCTAACAATGGGGGCAGCAGTTACCTGGTGTAATCATGGCCACAACTCCTACATTGCTGCACTAAGATTTTGTAGGTGGCTAGAAGAGAAACAACACATTTCAATAATACTTGGTATAATAAATATAATTGAGGTTGGACAAGAAGTCTGTAGTTTCCTGGGTCTTTGCTCATGTCCTTCTTGCAAACTGCAACATTAGCTAGCTTCCAGTCAGCAGAGACCTTCCCGGGCCTTTGGCAGAATTATCAAGAGGGGTTCTTCCATACCATACACCACCTCCTTCAGAATGCTGGGATGAATCTCATCAGGCCCCATGGACTTGTGAACATTCACCAGTACAACCAGTCCCTTATAGTTTCAGCATTCACAAATGGAAAGTCACTGTTTGCACACTTGTGAACCTCCATCTCAGGAGACTCCAAGAGTGACAAGGTAAAATTCCATCAAGGTAACAAGAAAGGCAGTCTAGATTTTCTTCCTTAAACAAATGACATAGTCAAGAGCAAGTCTGACAAATGAAGATCATCTTTTAGCATAAAGAAGTGACAATTCATAGCAACATAGTATGAATCCCATTAGCTCACTTGCACCCACAGGATAGAAGGAAAAGCAGCATAAAACTCCCTACAATTATCAAAGCCAGCCTACACCAACAATTTACATTTTGAGACACCCTATAAGCAGACCTTACACTTGGTAGAATTTGGAAATGTAGTTTCTACCCAATGTGAAGGTTGCTATCAAACCAAGAGATGTTATATCATGGAAACAATGACACCTGTTCCTCAACTGATAAAATTTGGTTTGTGTCCAGTTCAATGAACGGGGCCGGGCACTTGCTTGTGTAAGCTCTATAAATACACAAAACAAAGGAACTTGGAAGTTAGCCCTGGAAGGCTGATATCTTGTACATAGAAAACCAAAGCAGAGGTTTACAGGTATCTCACAATCCGATTGTCTAAGAATTATTCTAGCACTTAGAAATCCTGTGTCATCTATGCCAGGTGACTTAATTCCTTAATAACATTTGAAAGCTACAGTTTCCAACTACCTGTCCTCTTTACACAGCGTATGACTGTAGAATACAGAGTGCCTAGTTGGGACTTGAATCCAGTACTACCATGAATCAGTAGTTACCTATTCCTTCCTCCTTCTCTAAAGAGAAGTCAGTGGACACACTGTGATTTGTGACGGTGGTTCAGGCGCACTTTATGAATTCCAAAACTGTAGACTTGGCAAGTAAAAAGTCGTAAGCCTCACTGCTTACTCAGTAAATAGATTACTGGGTCCTTTCTGTATGCCAGTTGTACAATATAAAACCAGATATATAAAAGTTAACAGACTGAAATTCAGTATCTGATTCTACAATGGTGAAGAATAGGGGTAAATTAAAATATTATCAGTACAAAAAAATTTATACCGGCTACAATTCTCTTTACCTCAGATACTTTTCCTGTGAAACAGTAAGCTAGTTTTACTGTAGCCATTTTATGGATTGTAACTCTTTTACTCTACTTCCACTGAACAAACACAAACATTCTTTGTAACAAACTGAGCAAGCTGAGGGTGGGTGGAGGGTGGGATGAGATGACCGACACAGAAAAAAACACAGGCAGAGGGAGAGACAGATGTCATGCACCTTATTTTTTTCTTCATTATGAAATCCATTTAATCTACATTTACAGCACATATCTTGTAAAGATCTCACTTGTTTCAGGCAACCAAAGAAGGAAGGAAAAAAACCACAGGCATAGTGGCTTTGTAACTCGCCTTTCAGTCTAGAGAAAAGCATAGCATACAGATTTTAAGCAGTAAGTCTTTAGATTAAGCTTCAGAAACAGGCTTTATTTACAGCTACACAAACCCCTAGATTTCTAGGTTTTCCTTAGAAATTCATCTAATTGCTTATCTTGGGAGAGCAATAGATTTCAAGGTTGATTTTTTCTTACACTGGTCAACACAAGATTGACCAATACAGACCTTTTTCCCTCCAAATTAACTGAAGCACAGTTTTAACTGAACAAATAATTCTGTGACTCCTGAAAGAGGTAATGTAGTCATAAGGACTGCAAAAATGGATTAAAAGAGGACAACACTGTTTCTGTCAGGAGGGACAGTGGTAGAGAGCTGTTAGCTGGCCCCCAGCTACTAGTCCAGACAGAATTTTACAGGACGATTTATGTCTAATTTTGGGTTTAACAGACACAACTGTTTTTTACCTCTGTAGGATCCCACTCACAGATAACTCTAATACATCTGCACACATTGGCAGATGTGTGGTTTAGAAGGCCTATCTCACAAAAAGCATCATCAACTCTGTCCAGTCCTTATGAAACTTGAATATGGAAGAGAAAGCTGAGGTAAATATTCTTCTGTGGTACCTGACCTGCATTAAAATTTTATATATCCTGGACTTTCATTAATATGTTCAAAAGTTACTTAACAAGTTAAGATGTAAACCTATTCCTGGCATAGGCTGATTTAGAGAGTAAGGGGGAATCTTAACTTAGAAATTCTCTTAAAGATCCACAGTGACATTCACAGAGCTCAATTTAACAACAGAAGTTTAACATCTCAGTTTCCAAGATGATCATATTGTGTGGTTCAAGGAAGTTCACTATTTGCATCAAGCTTTTACAGATACCAAAATGACAGCTCTGTTCTACAAGGCACTGAACTTTATATTCAGTGAGAAAACCTGTCCTAAAATCCTCACCAACTACAATCAAAAAAACTCTTAACATTCCTTGTCATGGAAATGAAAGAGATCGAAAGTCAGTGCTGAGGTCTTTGGAAACAGCTGAAGCCTCATTTTTCAAGGGACTGACTTCACTGTGTAAGTAATACTGTTAACCTGGATCACATTTACATGTTTTAGCAGGAGAACACACGAGAATCTGGTACATGACTCTGGTATGTCTACACAAATGTTATGCAAACACTGCAGTCAGTATTTATAGGTTTCTGTCTTCTGTGGAAAATCTCATTTCTATGAGTATACTGGAAAAGTCTTAGGATAGAGTAGACTTTGTTCTCAGCTAAGATACTGTCTTTCTAAAGTGTTTTGATAGAGCAAAACTATGACAAGCACCGTGAAAACAAGCTTATTGTGCTTTGGTAAGAGAAAAGCACCACAGATGTAAAAGCTACACCCTTAGCAGGAAAAAAAAAAAAGAATTCATTTCACGGAAGTCTCCTAAGATGTCAGAAAGAAAAACTTTTGTCAAAGATACTAAATATTGCAAAGAATGGAAAAAAGCATTAAATTTGGTCTTCGTGTTTGGTATTACGTAAAACTTGAAGAATTCATTTTACTACTGACACTGGCTATATACTCGTGGTTCAACCCTCCAAATTCAAGAGGTGCTTTAACACAACTCATGCCTACATTTTAATGTAATACCTCCAGAGCTCTATATGCTGTTGCTCCAGGGCAGTCAGGAGAGCACCTAGAAGCAGATTTTCTGGCATTCCATGCTGTTAAATATGAGTATAAAACAAAGACTAAAGACTCATGCAGTGCTTGATAAGCTGTGCTTTCGGTTAGGAATTTGAAAGCCACATATTTATGAATAAACAATGAAATCATCATGTTTATATAAAAAAGCCTGATGCCTTAAGATTTTAGCCTTTATATTTTTCAAATCCTGTACTGTGCTGCATTGATGCATAACTCTAAACTCCATATAAAGTATTAACTACTGTCTTCACTTTTTGGTCAGTGAAAAAAATCCTCTAAGCCTAAAACTCAAGGACACCCTAGAGCCTTGAGCCCCAAAAAGTATAAAGAAAAGTGAACTGGGGGGGAGCGAACTGAGGGGATAGGACTTCATTACCTGAAGCTGCAATTGGAGGATTAACCTCCTGATTTGCAAATAGACCAAACATATCTATCTGCAAAACTCGTGACCATCGTCCATTTTGGGTGTAGCCCCCTGGGGAGGCTTTGTCTGCCCTTAATGTACTTGAAGGCCCTTTCATTAAATATATCTGCTTTTATCCTATTAACTTTGTCTGGCCTCTGTTTCTAGGTAAGCCTGAAAAAGGCATCAAGCCAAAAACATAGAGGTTGGGAAACCTCTCAGAGCTGACATTTTTCAGTTTGCCTTTCTGTCTTTACATTAATTGACAACTGTTCTTCCCACGTCTAGTTAATTAAAATGGGAGCTATGAATGTAAACACCATGTGCTTCCACAGTTTTTAGCACAGATACATCATTTCTCATAGTGAATAGCAGCTTCTTGTGCAGTCACATTGTGTCATATAATATCAAAATTATCCAAAGCTGATTAGGAAATTCGAATGTTGCTGCCCTCAGAGTTCCTGGAGCGTCTGTACAGCATGATCTCCAGTACACTGTAAAATAATTTAGGCTGGAAGGGATCCATGGAGGTCATCTGGTCCAACACACCACACATAGCAGGAGCAATTTCGAAGGTGGATCAGGTTGCTTAGGGTTATTTGAGTTCCCAGTATGTTCAAGGATGGGGATGTCACAGTCTCTGTGTAAACTGCTTGATCTATCTTATCTAAAGAAGAGTCTACTATCTGTTCCATTTCTCTTGCTGTAAACTGAGGGAAGTGGCCTGCTGCTTACGCATACACATTTGTCCACTCGCTAAACACAAAATTGCTTTTAACACCAACTGCACAACTGAGCTCGCTTCTGTAATACCTTTGGAAATTAATGTTATGTTAATGCACATCCATACCCAATGCCAAAAGGCTTAAAATGTATTGTGCCTACCTTCAGCAGTCTGAAAGTTAGCCTAGATTTCTCTTCCAAACTATCTACTGTCAACAAAGATGGGGCAGAGTGGTCCTGCATATCTAAAGATGAAGCTTCACAAAAGTTCCATTTCTCTCCACACTTTTTCTAACTCAGATTAGGCAACCTAATAACTAGCCTGCCTACCATAATTTCATGTATTTTATATATTTAGATTGCTGCATCTTTAAGGGGAAGAACTCGACAAAAAGATCAGGGTGAGACAATGCACAGAAACATAAAATAACTACTAAGTGATCAGCAGTGTAACCAAGTCGTTTTTGAAAATTCTGTAGGAAATGCTTTTCTTGTTTTTTCAAACAGAGCACTAAACTTACTCACAGCTGCAAGTGAAAACATGTACAGCAAGTTCAAGTCTTTAACTGATCACCAGACCAAAAAAGCACAACAGGACAC
>VZTT01008709.1:1312-15230 GCA_013400855.1 Buphagus erythrorhynchus
GAACAATAATGTTTAAAGGCTCTACTTCACAGAATCCACTTGGCAGTATCAGTGAAGGTGCTTCTGGAAAAGGTATCACTGATCTGTCCTCTACATTTTCCTGTCTCAGAAGTCCTGCCACTGGAATCTCTCTCTCCCCCCAGAACTGAGGCATGATGCAGCAACATCTACCAGCAGATTCATAATTAAATCTTGCACATCCATGTCCAGCACAAGAAAAGTTTTACTTCTCTTGGTACATTTGTAAAATAAGGTTTCAAGAACACAAGTCATCTCAATACTTATTCACTACTATGCTACAAGTTTTAAATGCATCTTCACTTAAGTTTTCTGAAAGAATGGAGCACGTACCACAAAGCAAAAGAAAAAGCTAATTTTTGCTACTTGGCTTGCAGTGAGTTTTCCTACAGTTTTTAAGATGGATTCCTGCTCCTTCACTGTTGGATATGACATACGTGACAGCTTTGCCTCCAAAGCATGGCTTGATGGCAGCTGCCTGATCTCCATGATGTTACTGAACCTCACTCGAGGCTTTTTGGGAGCTTGAGAGGAGGGAAAAAAAAGAAAAACAGAAGGGAAAAAAAGAAAAAAAGATGCATATTATTATTAAACTTTTTGAGTCAATACAATATGCAATTAAACTATGATATTGTAACACACCTCTGATTACAAAATACTGCACAAATAACAGGTTCTTATGCAAATAGAAGACATGCCATCATGATTTATTAAACTAATATTTTGCTATTCGGGAGGCCACTAATAAGACAAAGCAGAATTGATTACTGTTTTCAATCAGCAAGTTGTCCACCCACGAAAACCTCACTGAAAAGCATCACCTCTGCTCCCTGTCAAAAATATCACAAAGGTAACAACACATTTTTAGATAGGAATTATTCCATCTTGAAAAACATTACAATATATAAGATTTTCTTTAATTGTCTGATAGCCAAACAGCCAAAACCTGCACACAACTATAGCTAACTGCAAGGACAGTATTTCATTCAGAAGATTAAAGTCCAACAGACCTCAAAGCTTAGCAGAGACCATAAAGTCACTTGCCCTTTTGAAATCCACTCTCTAACCGATATTGCAAGCTAGGACCTGGTTTTCTTTAGAAGGTTATTTTGGCATCATTAGCTTCCTCAGTAAAGAAAACATTACACTAAACACTACAGGCAAATATTAGCCTAAATCAATGTGAAACAATACCTAATTTCCTAAAAAAAAGTAAAGGGAAAGCCACAGCTGGAACACTTCTGAAGCGATTGGTGCATGCTGCCACAGGAAGGAGAGCCTACCAAAGTGGTTCCTAATGTGTGCCATGTAGAAATTAAGAGAGCTTCCCCTTGATAAGCAGAGATTCTTTTGCTGAGGATTGGCTAACTGAATGTTTTGAAGCCAACGTTTTTACAAGTGTCTGGGACAGTTAGGCCTGTTTCAGGTACTATCACAAGATGGTGAGGCTTAAATAAAACCAGAATGCACATAGACTGTTAAAATTCTTCCTTTGACTGCTTTGCTCCTGCTCTATAAAGGACAATAGCTTGTTTTTCCAGAGGCTGACTCACTGCTGCTTACAAGCCCAGAAGGAAAGAATCACAAGTACTGAACCCAGTTGGTCCCTTGAGAGAAACATAGGCTGCATCTGTAGTGACCAAGAAAGGTAAACTGAACGACAGGCCTATGCTTTCTCTACCTGAAAGTAAATATATGAGACTGCAATTCATGCAATAAAAGATTTCAGAAAGGAGAAAAAAGGAAAAAAACAGGAGAGGGGGAAGGGGAAGCAAGTCCTGCAACATGACAGCAGTTATACTAAACAAAGAGAAAAGTAACTCCTTCACCAAAGAACTAACATTACAGCATTCCAAAAGTCTTTACTCACTTTTCTCTGCATCACTACTATTACTGCCATTTTTTTCACTTGGCAAATCATGAAACTTTACAGGAACATATAAAGGTTCACTCTGCAATGAATCAGTATAAGTAAAAATACAGTTAAGCAGGATATTTAAATTATAACCAGTAGAATTTATTTAGCAAATTAGAAAACTAAATAAAGAAAAGCTTGGTGAATAGTAAGAGAACAACACTTAAAGCAGGTCTGCACAAAGTGGATAGACTTGTCAAAATTCATGTATATGTATATATATGTATACTGTATGTTATACATATTGGTAAAACACAGTACCAAAAGAGAACTGTGCTCTTTTGTGTGTATCCTCATGAACACAAAATGTATGGCCAGAAAATTCACACCTAATGATTTAAAGTTACAAAATAAGTCATCAATATCACAGATATTTCATTAGCTATAGCTTCTGTCCAAATTATAAAGTAGAAACATGAGACACAGAACATATGTACAAAAATTCATGTACTCATTTTCTTCCCATGACCCTAAAACCCCTTATTTTCTTCCCTAGACCTAAATATCAAAAAACTTTGGGAAAGATGTACTATATATAAGGCACTTAGAAATATTTCAAGCAATTAAAACATTTGCTAACAAGACAAGTTTTGAGCTACTTGTTCAGATTAAATTAATAAACTGTAAAAGTGAAGTCATGAAAAAGATCTGGTAGTTGGATTTTCATTAGGCTTGTTTAGGACGAGAATTTTGGCAGATGTTTAAATTCATGCAAAATTGCCCAAGTTTCTGGAGTCACATGATCTTAATGAATTGAGAAGGCCAAGAAGATTTTATTCTTAAATACAGATAGGTAAAGATCAAAATTACTGAAAAATTAAATGAAGAGTACATCTGAAAAAATGTCACTNNNCATCTGAAAAAATGTCACTTCAATTCTGTATATAATTCTGTATAAAATATCCATAGAATAATTTGCAATACTCAATTGCTTCCCCCACTCCATTACAGAAATAGTACTGAGTAGAACATATTTCCTCTGTATAAGAAAATATTTCTTTGACAAACCACTACAGAAACATTCAAGTAAGTGCTTTATTGAGCTGAGAACCCATATTTCTATAGTAAGCAATACCATTATTTGCAGTACTTATTAGTAACATATAAGCATGCAAGTTATCAATCCCCTTTGACAAAACCTATTACACTTAAAACTGCCATATTTTATAAACAGTATATATAAACAGGTCAAGATAGTTGTGCCATGTTATTGTAAAGCATTGACCTTCATAAATTAAGGCACTTACCAGAGAACTGTTCACAGTGGTATCTGTTGCACAAGCAGCAAAATAACCCTCAGCATCTGCAAACTAATTACAGAAATTTTAATGTAATAAACTACCAAGGCAAAGTTATTAGTAAATGAAATTTTTGAAGAGTAAGGTTTTCTATGGCTTTTTCCATAATTCTGTCACAATTCCCTCTCTCCTCTCAGCCTCCCCAATACCAAGAGGGGCTTACAAGTTCAGTAAATAATTTCAGTACTTCCTTGTAGCTCTTGAAGAGCCCCACTGAACTCAATTAACCCAGGTATGAATGCAGAATGAGGCTCTTAGATACAGAAAACCTGCAAAATTCAGTCTTAGGGACACAATCCCCACTAAATGATTGTGCATTTATTAACAACAAGCTGCTTCTTTCTTTGTTTCACTATGGCAAAGTTCCTTTCCCTCTTCCTTTCTGCACCTTACCAAACCCATACACCTGCTGTTCTACTATGATGGTAGCAACAAAATTATTAAACTATTAAATTAAAGCTATTAAACAAAGCCTCTAATGTGGAAGAGAAATTAAAAGTAAGGTGTGAGTTTATCCAAGCAATCATTGATATAAATATATAAATAAATTGCTATAAATATATAAAACCATAAATGGATGTGTTTTCCAGACTAATAAACTCAAGACACTATAAAGGCACTTGCAATAATTACAGAGTTGAATATTTAACTACACCCCTTGAGGGGGAAGGAATTTTCTAACAGCACATTACAGTCCTGTCTGCACTGTTCTTTTGAAAAGGAAGAATAATGGGATTCCAGTAGCAGTGTCATGAGTGCCACACACAACATGTGACAGACTGGGCACCCTTACTCATTGCATTCCAGTTCATATTTCATTACTGTCAGCAAGGAAACTAAGTTCTGTTTATTCCCAAATCATCTTAAGAAGATTCTGAACAACATCAAGTCTAACACATGCCATATTACACAGAAGCACTTGGTATTAAAGGCTGATCTAGGAAAAATATCAAGATATCAGCCAACTTTAAACATTCTACGTGTTTAATTCAAGAATTTTAAAAACAATTTTTTTAGTTTTTCTTTGTGTTTTGTCTTTTTTAAAAAAATTCACATAAAATCATGTAACACTTCAAATACGTTGTGCCTACAACTGTCATTAACAGTGAAGTCTAACATATCCAGAAAATATAAAGTCAGTTTCTTTCACACAAGCTATTTTCTATAAAGACATGTTGATTAACAGCATGTTCTTGGATCACATTTTCTGCTTTTTTTTAATGTGAGATTAGTATCAGGCCAAAATGCTTTACTGCTTCCTGAGTACTGCTGTTCAGCATTTTGAAACACTGGCACAGAACAACTGCTCTTCCCAGCATGTTTTGGAAAAAACCCCCAGTATTTCTGTCATATAAGAACAATTTTAGGTTCTAGCACAAACTATGCCTAACTCTGGAATGGGCATCAGAAGGTCACTCATGCATAAAAGCTATATAAAACAATAATAACAACAAAAAAAAAAAAAATTCTACCACCCTTACTAGATGTAATTTTAAACCCCTCAAAACAGTAAGCAAACAGTTCATAGTTGTACCTAGTTTAGTTGTGCTGAAAATCAACTGCAATGTTCAAGTTCTGATTCCATTGGTTACAGATGTTGGGGGAGTTAAAGGGAACCAAGAGATTACAGTGAGATTCATAAGCTCTTGTTAAGAGGAATTATCCTCTGCAATTGCCCAGGATACAAAGCCAGCTGCAGGGACCAATGGTCTGGCCCAGCAGAGCATTTCTTTCAACTCCTGACATGTCTCATATCGCTTTTTCTTGCCTCTCATCCTTTCATATGACAACTGGTATGGCTGCCATATCTTCCTGTGGCATGATTCAGTTTATATCTCAAATATGTAACTTTTGCTCCTCTCTAGTCTATTTTAAGGGTTTTTTTTACTGTATAAACTTAGACAAATATCACAACATTTACAGTCATAATACTTACAAAAGCTGCGTGCCTTCCACGAAAACCACGAGTACACTGCTGCCTCCATGGCTTCCAAACAATAAATCCCAAGAGGTATAGAACAAACATGGATGTTTTTGCAAATGTACTGAAAAAGGGTTTGTTGTACCTTGTAAAAACATACTGTGGAAAGAAAACAATTGCAGTATCCAAAATTACCAAATAGGTAAGAATTCACAAAATGAATGATCAGGTGTAAATATACAGTCCAGAACAGCCTAGTTCTCAAAATAACAGAGTTGTGAGTATTGGCATGGATGACCAAAGGAACCAAGTGGCCCTACCTGTTCTGGGGGAACCCTCTCCCAAACTACCTCCAATGCCAACAAAAAGGAGCCTTTTTGTAGGAAACAATGCCACAGAAGTAAAACTACTTATTACTTGTAGCACATTTATATGCTACTGAACTCAAATAGCACTGAAAATACATTTACATACAAATATTTTCTAAATTGAAGACTACTTCTATAAGCAATAACATATTAATCATAAATTAGAGTAGATTACTTTGGCTAAATACCATTTCAGCATCAAGAGTGACTCTACCAACTCGTTCCAAAAAATGTTTTATTAATATCACATGATAAGCACAAACATTTGTATATGCTTAGTTTCAAAACTGATATAGAACACAACTTAATGAAATTCAGTTCAGAAAACTGAATTGGAATTTATTAAAAACTCAATTTCCATTGCTAAAGCTCTGTTTTAAGTCCTAAAGCTTAACATTAAATAAATATCACAACAGTGTCAATATGGTTAATATATGAACTAGATGAAATTACAGGGTTTAAACTTCATGACCTGAGTCCTTTCATCCTGGACTTCTGGATGTTCTGAACTACAATTCACCACATCACTCAGCCTGCCATGCATGCCTGCTCATTCACTAATTTTTGGGATCAATATGGGCACTATTTTAATCAATATGGCAATAATAAAATAAACTCCCTGATTACAGTACAGTTATGAGTTTATGCTGTTTAATTTTTAAGTCATCAGTAACACTTCTGTCTCAAAAGAAACAGGCACTGAGTTGAACTTATCTGTAAGTTGTAGTGGATTCAGGCTGGTGAAACAATGAGTGTTTGATTACCATGTTTCTGCTGCACCTTTCACATTTATTTTCCTTTTAAAATGTGTAGAACAATACTTACAGAAGTGAGCTCTGAAGAGGCAACCCAGATCACATCAACCAGGAGGAGAATGACAATTCCTAGAGCCATTCGCCTGCGCTGAGCAGATGAACTGCTCTGGGAGCTCATCCTGTTCATGATAAAAACCCACACCATTTGGAACCTGGGCAAGAGGGACACAGAAATAAAACACAAAAGGCTACAGTGACACACAAAAAAAGGAACACCGGGGGCAACTGTTTCATGTATGTGAACACGACCTAATATGCAAGGATACACATGGCTGTGTTGTGAAAAAGCAGATCTTTGACAGATCTCACAGGAAATTTTCAGATGTTAGGGACAACTAGAAAGTAAATCTCGACTTTGCAAAAATTTATCAACTGCTTTAGCAATGAACTAAGCAAAAAGTAGGTAAAACACAATGTCTTTTTGGAATTTACACTACAAGTTCTGCAAAATTTGAAGCAACTATATTTTGCTAAGTTCAGATACCTGACAGTATAAATTAGATTGATGTGTTGTGACAAATGTCAGAAACATGTTTAAACTTAGAGGCATTCAACAAATATTTCAGAGGACATAGGAAAACATTTGGGTAAATTATAAACCCTTACAACAAGAGGTGATTCAAGAAAAAAATAGAATACTTAATTGTAAACTTAAAAAAGTAGACTAGACTTGCAGCTGAATTTAAAAAATATATATAGCTATTTGGCAATTTATGAAATAAGAAACAATTCTAGTGAAAACCTATCAAAAATCCATTTATGCTACTACAAGGGAATTCAGATTTGTGACACAGCTTGAAACTGTCCATTGGATGGCCTAAATTTATGGAAGGCCTAAATTTAGGAAAATGTTCAATTACATTACAAAAAGGCTTCAAATACAAGTGACAGAGACTGATGACTCATTCTTGTACTAGAATCCTTTACAAACTCTCTAATGAATGTCAGTCAGACATGTATGTGGTATTTCTATCATTAACCTTTACTTATTTATGTATATATATTTTAAGAACCAATTTATTAAGAGTTCATTAACTACAGATGGCATAGCATACCATAAACTCAAACACCATCTCTCAGAGAACTGCTCAAAGAACTGCACAAGGAGCTGCTCTCATCTTCAGAGAGCAGCTTCTGGCTTTCACAGTAAACAGAGGTCATCTGCTTTGCTAATATGGTTTGATACATTTATATTGAACTTTGTTTTTTCCACGTGTCAACATACAAACACTTGCTTTCTTTTCATTTTTTACAAATTATTTATGAAAGAGACAGTGCAACAATGTCTTCAGTCAGTGAGGAAGATACATTATTTTTTTCCAGGCTACCTGTTCCTCAGATTAAGGATTTAAATGCCCAGATATGCACAAGCACATTGGAGATCACAGCACTGTTTTCTGCTTTGACTCATATATCTATACAGGCTCTGCCATGTTCAAATCTTGACACTTTTTCCTCCATTTCTTGAAGTGCTTCTTTCAAAAGAAAAATGAACAGGCAGAGTTCATGAAGTATAATTATACCACTAGATCTATGCTGATATATTCCATGTGTGGGCATCAGCTCTGGATAATTACTCTGCTTTTCTGATGAAATGGTGAGACTGACAAAAGAAAGCAGAAATCTGTAAGTAGAGAGAGGCAAAGTTATGAAAGACTCAGCAATTATAATTTCTACTCGATACAGAATAAAGGAGAAAACATTTGTTCTCAAAGAGAGAGCAAATAAATGTATTATCTTAAACTTGAGGAAACTAATATAAAGGTTTTCATGCATGAAAGCTTATAAAGGCTTTTTCAATTTTTAGGAATTGGTTTAACAGATACTACATATTATACTCTACAAACTTTGCCTTCATTTTATTATGACTAATAGCCTATAAGCCATTACATGAAGTTATATTATATATAGCCTAAAAATTGCCTGTGTGTTTGCATAATATGCAGCTAATGTGGAAATAGAAAGCACTGCAGCCTTCCACCAGCTCTGTGCTGCAGGCAGGAGGGGACAGGTAGCTGGGGGGACAGGAGGCAATGGCAGCAGCCTGATCAACTGGACATCTCCACATCAGATGCTGCCTCACACCTCCAGCTCTGCTCTCCTCACCACAGGCTGCTTCAAAGCACACTCTGTGAGCAGAGACCACGCACAGATAACACTCACATTCTGCAGCTGTTTAATCTTGTACTCTGCTTGCCTACCTTAGGCTTGAACAAATCCCTGGCTTTAAAATCCCTCAACAGGAGTGAAGTAAAGGATGATGGAACACCCAGCACTTCTTAGATAAGAGGTTACACAAAGTTATTCATAGTCTATGTACATTTTACACCATTTCTTCTGTATCTTTGATAAGTAGATGTTAAAATTCTAAATAAAACCCCCATAATTATGCCTTGGAAGTTGAATTTTTTTATATGTTGCAGTAAGAGCAGCTATTACTTTCTCATCTGACTACCAAGTATCTGTTTAACATTTCTACGTGCCTAATATAGCCTTTGCTTGATCCTTCCCTAACAAGGCAAAAAGCTTAACAAGGAAAGGTGGCTTCAAAGTGCAGCACGAGCACCTTCAAGCTAATAGTTGATTTAAAAAGTTATCAAGCAGCAATACTAAAATGCCTGTAAAGTTCAGCAGAAATTCAAAAACTACTGAAACCTAAATACTACGTTTTAGGACAGAATTAAAACCGTGTAAAACATCATGCAAAAAGCAAAAATGCAAAGCCAGATTGAAGCTACTATTTTGAGAAGTATTCGACAGACACATTGTCCCACTCAGTACTCATGAACTTGCAATGAAATACAATTCCACACTTTTATGTTTGGCCTCTGTACATTGAGGGTAATATGCTCTGTTAGAAATGAACACACAGGAACAAGACTTTTCTCATATTACCTTCCACAATAACTGTAAAAAAGAAACAAAAGTGGTGACTAACAAACTTCACACTTCATGTCAAAGTGAAGAGAGTCTCCTAAAAAAGAAAAAAAAAAGTGTGAAACATTGTGTGTATAGATATATTAAGCATTTATCTTTGCAAAATACTGTCTAAAATTTCAAGTTCCACAAGTGTTTTCTGCAGCTCAAGTCCTAAGTGTTGGGGACATACAGATCTAGAACCTTAAGAATTGGTCTGCATCAAAAATGCCAGCAGGGCAGCCCTGAATTGCAAGAAAACAGGATCCTTACCTACTTTTGATATTACAAAGAACACAATCCCTTCCTTATTAATTGACTATAGAAGGTTCACATGAGGAACAAGAACCTGATGATGTTAAGTTCTGATTTTTTAAGCTATGCAGAGAAAGGCACTATTCCTTAAGTGTACATTCCTAAGCAAAGAATTTAAACATTTGAACTAGGAAGGTAATGGAAGAACATATAGGCTTGTTGGCCTTAAAATAATCGAGAAAGATAAGGCACCTCCATGTTATGTCTTGTGAAAGCCCAGTATCTTTCCTTAAATGGATACAGCATTATTATTTTATTAAAACAAAACATCACCTCACATAAAACTGTTTTTTTTTAATTTTTAAACTCAGATCCTATAAATACATTCAATAAAATCCCCTTTAAAACTGTTATATAGGAAAAGAAACATTTTACAAAATAGAGCTGTAAGTTTCATTGCCTGGAAGTGCTGGAATTTTTATTTTTATTATTATCATTAATGTGAAATGTTGCTGAGCTCTGTTTTAGGGATAGCCTGAATCAACAGGAGTCACACACTATGCTAAGGAGTCTCAAATTAGTGTCCCAAACAGAAGTAGCAGCAAGGGCAGAATTAAATGCTTACCCAAAATTAGCTTTTGATCACCTGTCAAGCATGGCTGAGAGCGTGTAAACTGTTAACAGAGTGCAATAGCTAAATTCATGCTTTGCACCTATTAGATTAAGAGGAAACTCATGAAGAGGGACCCCACAAACCCACAGTTTAGCCCCCACTGAAATCAACATTTACACACAGCAAGTTCAAACCTTTCCCACAGTTTATCAAATAATCATAACTGCTTAAAAGAGACCAAAAAAATTGAAGACGCATTTTTTAAGACAAAAGCATGTGATTATTTGTCTTCTATTCCACAAAGACAATGCTCACTGTAGATCTTGAACACCACGACAATTAGTCACAACATCACAGAATATTTTGGGTTGGAAGGGATCCACAAGGATTGTAAAATCCAAATCTTAAGTGAATGGCCCAGGGATTAAAGCCACAACCTTGGCATTATTATTGTAGACTTTACCCTTACAGAACATTTAATTTATCAAGTGCACAAAGTTATGATAAATTTAAGCCATCAGAAGACATAGAGACTGCAATAAAACTTACGGTTTAAAAGTAAATATCATATTCTACTCTATTAATAGAGCAGAAACTTCAGCATATTTGCCCTTTGTTTCCATTATTAGGAAATAAATATGCTTTCCACATGGTGTAACTAAACATACCAGTTTAAATCTGACATTTAAAGGAATATTCATTTAAAAGACATTTCTTAATATCATTACAATTTTCAGCAAACAGCACTGAAACCTTTTAAAATCTCTTTTTTTTTTTTATTTATTTACCATTCCAACAGTCTTAGAGTTGGTACTGTCATCTTGCAGAACCATTTTTCAGCCAGTTACATGAAGATCTTCTGAAAAATAAACATTAAAATTTTTGTTGTCATGACACCATACTTTGATTTTAAAATGCTGCAGTACCCTAGATCATGTAAGAAGAGTCACCTCTTCAATTTATGATATCAAAAAGATATAAAAAGCAGTCTCATTGTGTAGTCTACAGTACATGTTCATACAGCTGACTGCACTAAAGCCAACAGGCTCTGCAGCCTGTCCAACTTCTGAGGGCAGGAAATAAAAGTGCATCATTGATACTTCACGTGCAATCTTACTTGGACAGCATCAAATGTTTCTTTGTGCAGATTATTTCCACATTAAAAGTTCTGCCCAAAAACAGAAAATCACATGAAATTCACAAACTTTTACTGCACTGACAATTAGGGAAGAGAATGTTATAGGCCAAAGAGTTGCCAAATCATTGCAAAACAGAAGTATTGCTGTTCCAGGAGGAAAACACACAGCCTGTCTCTCCCTCCACCATCAAACAATAGAAAAAAAGGACGTAACAAGAATGCCAAAAGACACAGAACAGCATCTCAGTCACAAGCCATGGTGCAAGCAAGTCAACTGGAAATTCTTCCTTCTATTTACTCAAGATTATTTCATATACTATTTGACAGACAACATATCAAGATAAAGCTTGCAAGCAAAATAAACGGGTTTAGTTTTTCCAGTTATACCAGCTGCTCCAACAATACAAGTTCTCGGATATAACCTCCTCCCCCTTCTAACATGCTCTGTCATCAGGTGATTCCTGTTTCATATTGGATTGTTTTTGAGATAAGAGAAACAGAGACACTGCTTTCACTTTAACCAGAAAAAAACAAAACTGAAAACAAAGCAATTTACATTTATATGTCAAAATCTGTAAGCACACATTAAAGCAACATTAATCTAATACAATTCTGACGTCCACTCAACCTCCAAAGGGTACCATGAGATGAGAGCAAAGGCAAAGAATATTCAGAGATGGAAAAGTGAGCCTTATGCAACATGACTATTACATTCACTGCAGCCCTGTCATTTTTACTCAAAGAAAGTTTCCTGTAGGATCTTAGAAAACAGTGAAGCAAAAGGTCCAAAAAATCAACCAAGTTTTCCATGCTAGTACTGAATTCTGCAAGTAGAGATCACTGCTCCCATCTACACAGAAGGTTACACAAGACCAAAATCTGCACAGAAAACACATTGATTTTATCACCAAAATAGGAGTTTAATCAAAAATATGTTTTAGGAATCTGGAGGTGTGTAACAGTCATGCTATCAAACTGTCATGGCACAGCTGGACCTGGGTATCTAAGGACTGAAAAGAACATGGATGTTTGAATGTTTCAACAGATGAAATGAAAGCTTCCTATTCTGCACTTACTGAAAATTCATGAAACAATGCTTCAAACAAACTTTCCTATACAGAACTAGTACTGCAGAGTATTAATCTGTTTCATACCTCAGAGCCCTTACCAGCTATCAGCCTATCCAAGCACACAGTTCTCAGTAATTCCTGCAGCATTCCCAGCAAGGCTGTGACCCTGCTGGACTTGAAGTCTGACTGCAATGAGTTAGAAACACCCGATTTTCAGGTCTGCAGAATGAAAGCTGACAAGCAGAACAGACACTGACCTCCTTGTAATTCTTGTCCAGCAACATTAGGAGAAAAAACTCCATGTCAAGCTGCCAAGGCCTCTCTAAGCTTCACCATGTACAGAGCAACCTCTCAGCCACCAGTAGCTCTACATTTAATATTAGCTAAGGATTACAAATGACATCCATTTCACATGCTGCAGATCTAATCTTGTCTAATGCAAGGACTAAACATATCGTGCTTTGTCACAGGATATACAGACACAGATCCCTGATAAGAACCAGCAGGGCAGCTTTCAGAGACACCCTGGCAGCTGGAAGCTGAGCCTTCCAGGCAAGGCAGAAACTGGTGAAATCACCGCACTCAGAGTGAACGGAGGTCTCCTTCCTGCCGACAGATATCTTTGGGGAAAAGTAGCAGGAACAAAGAGAAGGAAATGAGTAAGTCTTCTTAATGCACTCAGAGAAAAGTGGATGCCTAAGATAAAAGATATATGGCTCAAGCTCTGGGGACCTCGGGGGAGAAAGAATGAGTGTGCTGCACTCACACCTAGAACACTGAAAACTGCAGAGGAAAAGGAAAGGGAGCCTCAGCCCAAGCAGGGGAAGCAGGTACCTCTCACACCCCCAGCCAGGCAGGACAGAGGTGCCAGCTCAGAATTGCTGAATCAATTAGGTTGGAAAAGAGCTCTGATATCATCGAATCCAACCCATGACCGAACACCACCCTGTCACCCAGACCATGGCACAGGCTTTCCTTAAACACCTCCAGGGATGGCAACTCCACCACGTCCCTGGGCAGCGCATTCCATCATTTAACCACCCCTTCTGTAAAGAAACTCTTCCAAATGTCCAACCTGAACCTCCCCTGGCGCAGCTTGAGTGTCCTCTTGTCTTGTCACTGTTGCCTGGGAGCTCGACCCTCACCTGGCTCCTGTCAGGGAGAGGCGGAGAGCAACAGGGTCTCCCCAAAGCCGCCTTTACTCCAGGCTAAACTCCCTCAGACACTGCTATAGGACTTGTGCTCCACACCCTCCGGCAGCTCCGCTGCCCTTCTCCGGACACGCTCCAGCGCCTCAATGTCTTTCCTGTACGGGTGCACAGAGCAGGACACGGCACCCGAGGCGGGGCCTCGCCAGCGCCGAGCTCCGGGGCGCAGTCACGTCTCTGGTCACCGCTGGTACAGGCTGGCTCTGGGGAGAGGAGTCCCCCACAGCCCCAGGGGAGCCGCCCCGAGGCGGGGAGCGGGGAGCGCGTTCCGCTCTCCGCTCTCACGGGACGGGGCCGAGGGGCGGCGGCGCACGGGGCACCCGCACACCCTCGGCCCGGGCGGGCACGGGGACAAAGTTCCCTCCCGGGCCCGGCCCCGCTCA
>VZTT01008709.1:17775-29270 GCA_013400855.1 Buphagus erythrorhynchus
AATAAAAACAAAACAAAACAAAACAAAACAAAAAAAAAAAAACCAAAAAAAAAACCAAACACAAAAAAACCTAAAAACCCCTCACTCAAATTTGAAGAAATTTTAGTGTGACACTGGTCAGGGCTTTTTTTTTGTGATCCTGAATTTCTTAATCCAGCTGTATTTTAATTTGCATATAATAAGACTAAGAGACATCCAAAAAGTCTGATGCCCCATAAAACTGGTTATTAGAAGCAGTAAGATACAATCCCTACCCTGAAGCATTTATAGTATAAATGGCTCAAGGACATGCAATGAATTATGCTCTTGGTTCAAACTGTCCTTTTTTGATGTACTCTGTGTTCACATTATAAATATAGTATTGATTCATTGTTCTTCTGGCCTCACTATCACTATTGGCTTTCAGCCAAAATGTGCAATATGGTGCTTTTACATGAAATTGTGACTTTACAACTTTGTAAAAAGATTTTAGGTAAACTGAATTTCTTAGACAAAGCTTCAGGAAAATAGCAGTCCTCTTGAAATGGTGCATTCTGTAGAATTCAGAGAAGCTGAGAAATATATAAAATGACACTGCAAAAACATGCGTGCATCTCTCAGCATCTAATTTTCTTGGGTCTAGCAGATCTTTGTTTAGTATTTATACAGAGACTCAGTAAACTTACATGGCTTATCCAAGGTCAGTTAATTCATCAGCAGCAAAATCTGAACAGCAAACCAAGGAGTTACGACTACAGTAGTATGACAGAGAAACTGCATGTAATACTTTCCTATAGCTAATAGTGCCTTTACTAAATAATATATTGAAAAATATTATGCATAATTTATATTAAAATGGGGTGAATGTTTTATATTAAAGAAAAAAACAAAAACAAGCCACAAGGCAGCAGGGAAAGTTGAGATTCCCAGGCTCTTGTCTTACCTGATCATGCATTGACAGAAAAGTTCAGCTTTGTTTGTTGCCCCTGGAAAATGCCTTCCCACAGTGATCAGCAGAAGTGATGACAAAATATCTGTGATATGCAAATTTTCTCTCTTTTAATGCTTTAGTCTCCTTTGACAGTGGAAAGCACATGAAATCCCCTGAATTAAGACCAGTTTTCTGGGTGTAGCTCCATGTGTTCCTCTCATGTACATGAGTTTTCTTCTTTAAGAGGCAATGCAGCAGTTTGCACCTCAATATGGCAGCAGAGTTAAATCCACCTTGTTAAGGTTCTGATTTTAAGCATTTTGACTGGGGCAGGCAAACAGGAAGGCACTGTTGTCCTTCACGTGGAGTGCCAAGATTTCTTCATCACAGGATGAGGCACTTGTGGTTCCTGGGGCATTTTGAGATAAACAGGTCAACATTGTCAGAAGCCCAGAAGTTTGTAGCTAGTACACTTTAAAATATCACAGGACTTCTCTATTTTTAGCTCTTGATTAAGTAATTTGCTTCCTATTGTAAAAGTTCCCATGATGATCTTGTGTCTTCTCTGAAAGAAACTATTATGAGAATGATTTCATTTTTGTTTTTACTGTGCCTCTTTCAGGAATTAGATTTTAGTAAACACATGTAATAAAACAAAGAAACAATATCTTGAAAATATACACATACTGTGTATTTATTTTTCTTTCTGTGAATATTTTAGTTACACACAGCATTTTTGTAGGCAAAGCAAAATTATATCTAGTTCCCAGCAGCACTGTAATATTTTCATAAGATAAAACATCCACAAAACATTGCACTTATCAAGAAAATTTGAATTTAGCATCTGCTCATATATGTTCTATTTACAAGAACATAAAAGCTGATTTGGAAGTAATAGATCAGATCCCAAGCATGAAATTTAATACTCTGTTGGTCTCATAATAGAGCTCTATGAAGGAATTGAATCTACTTATTTTAGAGAAATGCTTCCTTCAAAAGGATTTGGAACAGATCTTTGATGAACAAGATGTTCATGTTGCTGAACAAGGCAAAGCAACAGAAGAAACTGTATTAAAAATTCAAACTGACAAAGTCAGTTTTGATCAACTTCTGTTGTCCTTAGGGAAAGGAGACAGTGTGAGTGTTCAGGACCAGGCTCGGTGTAGGATGCACGACAGTGGGGTGTTCCCCTGTCCTGTTGGGTTAGATCAAAAGTCCATCTAGCTCAGAATCCTGATGTGTCCCCAGTGTCTCATAGTGGATGCTTGGGAAAACAGTGCTGGAAACAAGGGAGTTGTTTCCATGGCACATCCTTCTAGTTTTTAGAAATAAATGGGTATCAGCATCCTTATCTGGAAGGATGTAATTCAGCCAATGCATTTAATAGCTCTTGATGGACCCATGAATTTGGCTAATCCCTTTTGTGAACCCAGTAACACAAGAGCTGTTATGGATTTATTGAGGCAGAGTCTTGTGACGTAACAGAAAATGTTTTGTTTTGCTTGGGTTTAGGCCACAGGATAATAATCTTGTCACAAAACTTGTAATCCTTGTTCCACTTCACCTTCTTTGCATTGTTTGAGTTTTAACTTGTTTGAACCATGTCTCTTATTTGACAGTCTTATATTTGTCCTCAACTGTCCTTGAGGGGTTCTCACATCCTAAGTCCAGGTTGGCAAGAAGCCTCTTGTGACTGAGGGAATGATTTTATTGCTCAATTATCCCCACTGCCTTCCTCTTCTTCTGGTCCATTTCTTGAGAGGCTGAAATGAAAGCATTCATATGAATACGTGAAATATAGTTAGACTGTTAAAGTTACAATTTCCATTCTGTTTTCAGTCCCTTTTTTGTGTATTTACAAACATTCTGTGGTTTTGACCCTTGCTGAGCTATTACATGGATGCTTTCATAAATGTTTTACCTGATGAAAAGGCTCTGAGAAATCTTAGTGCTTAAAAATGTATTATTTTGAATAAAACCTATGCTGATCACTATGAGAACTACTTACAGGAAAAATGTTACTCTGCAAATGTAATAGAAGGAAAAAACCACAAATATTTTTGTGATGTAATTTTATATCAACCATTACTTTTAACAGCTGTAGAAAATTAATTGGAAATGAGAGCTTTTTCTGCTTCCTACTGAACATTATTTGCAAATATTAGCTAGTAATGAAATTACAGATGAGTAAAACTCATGAGTAAAATTCGTTTGGGGAACTTGTCATCACTTACTTCAGTCTCTTTAGTCTGCTGATTTATAATAGGAAAGAAAACAGGAAGTTTAATTGGCAATGGGATTTCCCAGTCTGAAAATTATTAAAATTGCTATCACTCAATTATTTTCAGTAGATGAGTTATGATCATTAATTGTTTTTTAAAAGACAATTTTAAAAACCATTTGAAAACCTATTCAAGCAAACCAAAAATAAATGGAAAGTAAACCTTTTGGAAGTGTTCTGAATCACAGAATTACCATGCCATTGAGAGAAATCATATGTAGGAGTGGACTGCACGTGTAACCTTCATGCATGCTGACAACCAGAGAGCCATTTGAACACCAGGGCTGGCAGAAATGCATGTGGGAGCATGAATACCTGTCCAGCTGGAGATGTGATCCAAAACCACCAAACAGGCCTTAACAGAGAGCCAAAAGTGAATTTTATATTTACATTGAATATCCCCATTAAAGCAACTCTCCTAAAAGTCAAGTCAAGCAGTTCTCTCAGCACAAGTCCAATGAGATGGAACTGCTGATAATCTGAATCTGTGTTCATGTTCAGAACACAGAACAGATTTTTACATTTGTGCTTTTGCACATTCCTGGGTGAATAATCACAATGATTCATGGAGGCACACTGCAACATAAGGTGGTATTCAAAGGGAATGCAAGCATTGCCCAATAAGGCAATAGGGAACTGATCCCTTGCTGGGAATGCATAATGCTCCAGAGAAGGCAGGGATTCTCCTCAGAAGGGCCTAAAGCAAAGAAAAGAATGTCCCACGTTGGTTCTTACCCCATTAGACCTCCTGTGTATATGTGGGTTCTGTAGAGAGAACACACAAATGGATTAAACTGGAAGCTGTTCTGCAGGGAACAGGAGGTAAAGTTTTGTTTTTCACATCTTCTAATTTTAACACCACTGGTCTTCTCAATGCAGATGCTCTTAAACTGCACCAAAAACAAAATTTTGTCAGGTGAGGAATTGCATGGACAGAGCTATTGGTCTGGGGCTTTGCTGGTACATTATTTTTAGATCAAAAGGTTTCAAACTGTATTGTTCATAAAGGTCAAGTCTGTTGGCTTGTTAGGATGGTACAGCAAATTGAAAAGGCATGTAGTGCTCTAAATAGAGATTTTAATGCCCCTATTGTCACAGTAAGGACTAACATAATTAATGTTTGTCTAGAAGATTTTGGCCAATTTACATATTCATTAGCATAATTTACCAGAGTGTTTGCTTTTAATACTGTTTTTTAAAGCAGCAGAGTGAGAGAAACACTTGAATACAATGTGTTAGTCTTGATATAATTTTGATATTGGACAGGTGAACACCACATCATTAAAAATTGGCTCTGGCCTTCTTCAAAGACATCCACATGATCCTTACAGTGTCAGACACAGCACTGCAGAGCTGCAAATCAGCTTTTATACATTTTGGTATATTCATTCATTAAGGTATTATTTCAGGAAAATTTCCTAGAGTCTTTGAGCATGACAAGCAAGGAACCCCAACATTAGAGAAATGAGTTAACAGTTTCTTTATATATTAACAAACAAATAGAATAAACCCTGTATATAGGCATCCAACATTCAGAAATAGTGCTTTGAAATTGTTTCCATTTTGTATGCAAGCAGCATTTTCACTAGAAATAGATTGAGTTATACACTTATCGAAGAACACAGCCATTTTAAAGTGTTCCACTGCTGACTAACTTAAGTAGTATTGTATATTGTTTATAAATAAATCATAGATCTTAATAAGAAACTTGGACTGCAGATAGCTGTGATAATTGAAAAAGATGCTGCCCAAGCTGTTCATTGCCTTCCCCCAGATCTGGTGGAGGGAACGTTCCCTATTCTGTGAGAGAACATTCCCTATCCTGTCAGAAAGAAGGCAGCCAAATAATTTAACCCATCAGAAGGGGTATTTTTAGTTATGTCCTATTTTGTCTAGAGACAATTGGAGAGTGCTCATCCATGCTTCTCCAATAGAACTGTGGATGCTATAATATCCAGATGACTGATACTATATATTCAAGCAGCACCCTGCTGCATCCAGAGAAGGATACCTGTCCTTTTGAGTTCCAAATCCTCCTCCTAGCCCTCCTCTCCTCCCTGCATTATCTTGAAGTAAATACAATTAGACTAATGTGGCACAATGACCATAGATGTGATATAACAACCTTATAACATTTATTGTCTTCTGAAAGCTAATCTGAGGAGTCAACTGAAGAGAATGTATTTTTGTCAAAATTCACACACCAAGGAGAAATCCAAACACATACAATATGAGTGATTCTAAACAATCCTCTTATGAAAAGCCATTTAGAATGAGAGGTCAAATATTAGCAACTAAACCCTCTCAAAAGTTGATAAGCAATGGTGAATTTCAGAGAAATGTCTCAGAACAGAAACCTATTTGTTTACCTGTCACACATTCAATTACTTGCAGTTTCAAATGGTTGGGTAGCAAAAAAACCCCCATGGTGCCACTGCACCCTCTATGACTCTTCATGCTACTTCTTTTGTGAAATGACCCACTAGGTTCACCTTGATCCTCCTTTCCAATCCAGCTTTTCTTCCTTTGGTATTTGCCACTCTTTTAAGGCTCAGTTCTACACTTGTGGGCTTCTGTGCCCTGCTGGAAAGCCCACATAACAGGTAAACAGCTGCTAAACTGCAAACTGGTGACACACTAGTTTTATTTAGCTCATAGCTGACATCTTATTAAAAAAAAATGGACCACTAAATTAAAAATGGTGATTTTACATGAATTTGTGAGTTTTCATGGCTTTTACTCAAATTAATGCTCATGACACAGTGAGTGTGGAAGTTGAGGCAGGTCAGGCACTTACAGCTGTGATGGATTCAGGTTCTCAGTTTAGCTGAAGTGCATAAGTCACATGAAAAAGGCAGCAATACACGTTTGTTCCAGCCAAGGAAGTAAACAGGTGCACTGAGAGCACATAATAATGTTTCTATTACACAAGGGAGCCCAGACTTTCTGATCATGGGCAAACTGTGCACTGCTATCCTTGGCTCCCAGGTGTGAGTGTGTGGAGCCTGTGCAGTACAGATACAACTCAAGGGCAGAGGTTTGTGCTCTGCTTTGCAATTATAGGAATTCTGCTGCCATCCTTCTGCTAGCTCTCTTATAGTGGCATTATAAAGGACTAAGATGTTATGAGGAAGAACAGAATAACAGCATATAGATAACCAACTATGAATGGAAAAGCAAGCTGTAAATAGGAACGCAGTTTCCCTCGACTTTTGCACTTTGCCTCAATCCAGAATATCAGGTTCTTGAGGCATCATATTTTGAGTCAAATTCTTTTTCCAGGTTTGACTTTTGATACATGATTTGCTGTTATTCCTACCAAATAAAACGGGCAATACTGGTGTTATCATCACAATAGTCCAAGGATATAAACAAGCCCCAGTTTATAAGTTTCTCTCTTCGTTACACACCTTGTTTCAGTGTACCAAGAATTATAGTTGGGTTTTTTCCCAGCTTTCATTTAGAAAAAAATATGGTTGTACTAATTATATTTTGAAAGCTAATGGTTTTAGTTGATCTATGTTGAACTCTTGGAGACCAGCCACATCAAATGAGTTCCTGGTAATTTGCCATGACTTCACCATGCGCTGTTCCATGAAATTACATGCCTCCCATATGGCTGTTGCTATAGCTATGCCAAAATCAACCAATTACACTGTAATCTTGCTTTTGGCCCTTCTTGGAGGAAATCTATACACATCCTTTATCTGGGTAGATAAAATGTTTTGGGTTTTTTTAGCTCTCTGTAGTATTCTCTCAACTATTGGAGAACCCATTTATATTAAAATGCTCAGAACACGATGGTTAAGTGATTAAGCATTGTACTTTTTAATAATTACTTACAATAAAGGAATATTGTCCAATGGATAACCTAGACATGATTTTTCTTGGTTGTTTCTCTAGCTTTTATTGTCGTGTTTAGCTGGGCTTAAGGGCTGTTCAGTGTGATGTACTGGATATTAAGGTGCCTTTTAAATTCAGTTTATGCCAATCTGAATGGCAACATGCTGATCCAGGCATCAGCTTCTCATCCCTCCTGGGCATTTCCACAATCCTTCCACCCCTGGAACTTCCTTATGTTTTTTTGGTGGTTTTTTTTTGTTTTGTTGTTTTTTTTTTTTTTTTTTTTTTTTTTCTCTTGCACTTTACTGCACTTCCCAGGCCTGGATCTATATATGGATTCACAGCGTTCTTTCTGCATGTTCAAGGGCAGGCCATTAACTGCATGAAAATGATCCAGAGTGAGCAGGATGCTGAAAAGCTTCCCACACAGCTTAGCAAGGGATTTGTAATGCTTTTGTCTAGGTACACACTTTTTCAGGCTGAGGTACTTGCGTGAAATTTTAATAGTTACCATTGCTGGAGCTGGTAAACCATACCTGCATCTTGGAAAACTGTGGAGCCCCACCACTTATTTGTATAACACTTGCAGAAAGCTGTCTGCAAATTCCTTCCATCTGAATCAAACACTGCATCTCTGTTTACCTGTTGATTAATAGAAATACTTTCCTCCTGACTTTAATCCTCTCATCCCTTATTCATTTGTATTCATCTGCATTCCCTTGCTCTGTGTTTACATTGTAAACTGCCTGGAGGCAGATGGCAACAGAAGGAGGATGCTCTGCAATGGTAATTACTTCTGTTATCATGGATGTTTAGGAAAAGATCACCTGCAATCTAACTGTGCTTACAAAAGCTGGACTTGGTGCATCATAGAAGGATGCTGTTGCTAGATTATGTGTGCTGTATAGGATTTCACAGAATCATAAAGGTTGGAAAAGACCTCTAAGACCAGCCCAGGACCACCATGCTCCCAGCTAAACCATGTTCCCAAGTGCCACATCCACATACTTTATGAACACTTCCAGAGATAGTACCAGATAAAGGCTTTCAGGCTTTCAGTCACTCCCATTCCATCGGTAAGATTGAGAATATACAAAGACATTGCCTCTACACATTAAAAATTTTGTTTCTGGTGCACCCTGAAACAATGAAAGGCTTCTCATAGCTTGGGAACTGACTTTTGGAGAAATAAAGATGAAAAGATTCAGAAAATTACACCATGAAAACAGACTGTAGGCTTTTCTTTACCAAAGAAATAATTAAAGGTTGGAAAACCTTTCCATGAAAGAAGTATACCAATCAGCACAGCAATCCTGCTGGATCTAGCTGAATTTCAGCTTTATAAGCTCAGTTTTGTGATTTAAGCACAAGACTTCTATGCTAAAAATATCCACCAAGATAATCTAGATGCCAATGCATAAAACTACAAAATGTCTATACAGAAATCAGAATTGAAATTTAGATTGATCTATTTGAATTTGGATGAGTTAATGTATCAAACTTGTGTTTATGGTCCAACAATGTGAAATAATATTGCTTGAAGAGAAATCTTGCCCTTTTATTTCATTGGACTGGTGCCTGAGTCCACAGCCACCTGAAAACTGCATCTGGCAAGGCTAATAAAATGAAACCTGAGATCTCATGGCGAGGGAGTTCAGTCTTTAAACCCCTTCCCTGGCAAAACTGTGATTGACTTGGCACCTTGATACTGAGAGAAATCCTATGCTTTTTGGTCCTCAAATGTAAATTCTACTGTAATTCAGTAAACTAAAATGCACCAGCACTGCTCTTTTTCAATGTCATCCTTCATGCAGACTCAGGAAGAACACACACTGATAGCAAGAGATTGCAGTGGAGTTGCTTAACAGAGTTGTTTCACTTTCCATATGACCTGCAGTACTTTTTTGTTCTGCTCAACCTTTTTGTTCTACTCAGTGGCCCACCATTTCCCAGAAAACACTTGTACTCACAGGGAGGAAAAGATAAATTCAGCAACAGGATATTTTCTGTAGAGTGCAATACAGTAAGTGCTTTTGGGTGTGATTTAAAGTTTTACAGTGAAATGATGCTTCTGCTAGCAGAAAGTCTCCAGCACACTATTATAGCCACTCGACTCTCTGTCCTTTCGCTTTGCTATTATAGGTTTACAAGACTAATCAGGAGCATTATTTGGGAATATTAAATAATATAAATGCTGGTCAGCTATGGAACACTAATGATTGTTCTGTTCTGAAGTCTCACTGCAGCTGGGTAAATGAACTCTGGTCCTGATCCCCTCTGTGCAGGCTCTGTGAGCTATATGGCCTGGACAGGACCTGCCAGCTCCATCCTTTCCACATGCCTCAGGTTTTTGGACCTTGTTTTGTGCTCCTCTGGGAGGATACTTTAACTCCAGCAGCTGGAGCCCAAAGCTGCTCTCTCATTCCATGCTTCCATCTGCCAGATGCAGCAGTTGAACCTGCTGCATATATAACTCTGACTACCAGGTAATAAAACTGAGAAAAGAGTGAAAAGTCCACATGGTAGTTTATATCCTAACTGTAGTTATTTTAGATAAATATTTACCTATGCACACACAGCAGCACATACAAAGGAAAGAGCTATTTGCACTTTCTCTGAAAAGCTTTCAGAGATATTCATCTTTAATATTCTAGCTTAGCACAGCTCACAAGCTACACAATATCCTGCAGAAATCTCTTCCATTATCTGTAAAATGTCTCATAATGTTCTAGTCATAATTTGCTTTGACATTAAAATAAAAATGTTAATATTCTCAATATCTCCTTTCCTTGCTTATGTTCCTCAGGAAGATCTGGCAGCCCACGGAAGCCAGATGGTGACTTGAACTTCCCAAATGAACTGCCTGGCTGCTGCTACTGAAAGGGATGGTTTTGCTCTCTCCTCTCTCATCCTGAAGGGCACGTACCTAGTCCTTCCTTTGCTTTGGCACTGACTCTAGTCTATTCCTCCAGTGAGAAAAGGCAGAGGCTATTAATTAGAGATAGCTGAAACCAGATGAGGATATTCTTGAAGAAGGAAGCAAGAACACTGAGAATACTTGGAGGGTTCCCTAAGGGGCACAGGGCCACCTGCAGCTACACAGCTCCGAGGTGAAGTCGGATGTCAGAACAGGACAGGACCAGTGTGGAGGCTACCAGAGGGACAAGGCAAGTCTAATATCAAAGCCAGCAAGCAAGGCTAGGACAGCACAGACCTACAGCATAGCTCAGAAAAAATCTGAAGGGCCAGAGCTGAGCTTAACTGGGTCTCCAGTTCTCTGGGACAGGGACTGTGGGGTGGAGACCCCTGGTGATGCTTAATAGAACCATTAAGATGCATTGGTGCCTGCTGAGTCCTGACAAAGACAATTACTTATTTTGATGGACTACCAAATTTGTTCACAGCTTGACATCTGATTATGCCATGAAGCTCACACCTTCTCATTGCCAAGGCAGGAGCAGAAAGCAAAGGACTGAGAATACCTGAAATACCCAATACGAGAGTTGTTAAAACACTAAGATACTTGGAAAACAAACAAAAAGTAGTGTGTGGCTGCAGTACATCAAAGGGCAAGGACTGGGCAAGACTGGGGTGCTCAGCACTCTGTCCTTCAAAGCCTAAAGGGCTGTGGAAGGTGGAAAGAGAGAGAAAGAGAATAGTACAGACTATATTTTGTCCACTTGAACACCTGACCCCAACAGTGCATTGTGCCTTTCCCTCTTTGGGACAAAGATGATGAGGGGGGTCTGTCACATCTCTCTTACAAGGAGGGACTGTGGGAGCTGGACCAGTTTCGTCTGGAGAAGACTGAGGGAGGATCTCGTTAATGCATATAAACATCTCAAAGACAGGTGCCAAGAGCACGGTGCCAGACTCGTCTCAGTGGTGCCCAGCGACAGGATGACGAGCACTGGCCATAGACTAAAGAACGAGAAGTTTCACCTCAGCACGAGGAAGAATTTCTTTACCCCGAAGGTGGCAGAGCACTGGAACAGCTGCGCGGGGAGGGCCTGGAGTCTCCACACCGGAGCCATTCCGAAACCACCTGGATGCATTCCCGTCACTGCTCCAGGTGACCCTGCCTGGGCACGGGGATGGGCCCAATGATCTCCTGAGGTCCCTTCCAACTCTAACAGCTCTGTGATGGGAATGGACTGCCCATGGAGGCGGGGGAGTCACGTCCCTGGAGGTGTTTGAGGAAAGCCTGGACGTGGCACATGGTCTGTCTGACATGGCGCTGCTCGGTCACTGCTTGGCACCGGTGGCCTCGGGGGTGTTTTCCAGCCCGGCTGAGCCCGTCTATAAGCGGTCACCCAGCGGCCGGGCACCCCGCGGCCCTGAGGGCGCTCCGCGCTCCGCCCGGCGGGCGAGGCCGCGCCACCGTACGTCACGGGGCGGGGCGGGTCAGCCATCTTGGGCTCGCCGGGCAGCGAGCGAGCGGGCGGGGGCGGAGGCAGCGCC
>VZTT01008709.1:29472-51520 GCA_013400855.1 Buphagus erythrorhynchus
CGGGGAGAGCATCCAGCCGCCTTCCCTTCCCCGCCCGGTGGGAGCCGTGTCCCGGCGCGGCCCCGCTCGCTGCTCTCGGGCCGGTCGGGGCCGTCCCCGTCGGTCCGGGCCGGGGTGCGGGACCTTGTGCGGCTGCCAGGGCCGGGGCGGGCGAGCGGGGACGCGGCTCCACGGCTGCCCAGAGCCCCTGGGATGCCCTGTGCTCGGGGGAGTCGCCGCTCTGCCCGGCGCCGTCTGGGGGGATCGTGTGCATTTATTTTTTTTTAAATGTGCGGATAATGTCATTTATTCTATGTTACTTCTCTCTGTGGAAGAAAAAAAACCCCTCCCCTTCCATCGAGCAGGCGCAGAGGAACTTCCTTAGTTTTGTCAAAGCCTCTTCCTGCTTTCGGGCTTTTATACCTTATAAGGCAGTTTTCAGTGTCAAACCTGAACCAAATCCGCTTTGGAAAGGTTTCTTTTCGTTCGGCAGCTGCCCGGCGGTGCAGAGAGCGCGGTGCCAGTGCTCCATGGCGCCGGGAGCGGTGCGGAGCAGGCCCCGGGGAGCCGGGCTCGCTGGGGCCCGGCCGCAGCCCCGAGGTGCCCCGGGAAGCCGAGCCGGGCCGGGCCGGGCGGATCCGCGGTGCCGCTGCAGGAGCGCGCCCGGGAACTGCGACCCGCGGGGCCGTCGGAAAGAGGAAGCGTCTCCATCAGGCATCGGTTTTTCATTGGAAGGGAAACACTGCTGTGTTTTCAAGGCTCTTTAGTTACCACTGATGGCCTGCTGCTTCTTTAACTCGTTTTTTTACTTTTGTTTCACTTCTCATCCCTCTTGCTAAAAATAAAGAGAATTTTCAGTGAGTGCTCTGTAGATGCAGATATTTATCATGCTTTCTTGAAAGGGCGTGTTCTTCTGCAACCTAAGCACTTGTTTCTGAAAGCAAGTGCTCATTATCCCCTTAAGAGAATCTGTTTGGTGTAGGACATTAGTACGCCGGTCTTTAGGAAGAGCAGGTATATGTGTGTGTGTGCCTGATGTCTGCATGTCTAACAGTTGTAGGAAAAAGTCATTTGTGTAGTGAAAGCAGAATTAAAACCTTGAATTCTGTGGGATAGAGGAAAGCTAGCACAGTGGGAATGAGGGTGTGTGGCTGAGTGTAACGTGTATATGTGCTGTTTGTCTTTCAGGGCAAAAGATCTGTAACTTCTCTGCCACATGCCACCAGAGGCTTTTTCCCATCCCACATGTGTGTGTATCACTGGTAGTCCCATTAAAGGCAATAATTATGTCTTTATAGGTTTGTAAGTACGGGTTGTGACCACTGGATTAGAAATTCACTTAAAGCTTTCAGCAGTGCCCTGCAGGAGCGGCATTCAAGCACAGAGCTGTGTAAGAAATAACTTTGTCTTGTTGATGTGAGAGGTGTACCAAGGGACACGAGTGTTAAAACAAATGTTCCTGCAGAAGATGTGTATGCAAGTATGCCATTAATCAAGTTCACTTCAGAGGGTGTACTCTGTAATGCTCTTGTATATTATGTTAGCCAAGTCTTGCTCCTGTTTAATTTATTTATTTCCCTACAAATCTTTAAAAAATGCTCTAAGATGCTGTTTTATTGTGTGCCCCTTTTTTTTTAATGCAGCCCAGCCTATTTTACTCTCCAGGCTTTTCATTTCAGGTGCATTTCCTCCTCCAAGGTTGTTCTTCATAAAATTCTGCTTTAAGAAAGTGGGGACAAAGATCTGTAGCACTGTAAAGATTACAGTGTTGGGGTGGTTTGAATTCAATAGTTTCAGCAGACAAAAATATAAAGTGGAGAATTTTCAAAGGAAAAATACGATAGTTGAGATGAATAAGAAACAGGTGGGTCATAGTGCAGTGGGTTATGGTAGCATGATCATGCTCTTAGCTTTTACTTTTTATTTCATGCAGCCCTCCCAGTCCATCTCACTTTGTGTGTGAGAACACAAACTATGTCAGCCCTGTGCTCAGTGCAGGTCATCTGAGGTCTCAGTATTCTGTCCTGTCTGGCAAAATGACAGAAAGCAGACAAATTAAATATAGCCCCCTAAAAGCAGAAAAGAGGTTTTGAAAATACAACAAAACTAGAAGGGCTGAAAGGAGCTGCCTTGCTTAGAATAGGCTTTAAAATGTGCACTGGTTTTCCAATAAGTAGGCTTTTTCACAGGGAAGGGTTGATAGTTTGTAACCTCAGGAGAACTGACCTCAGTCAGCAAAGGGGCAGGTGTAGAAGTGGTATTGAAGAGTGTCTTCCTATGTCTTGTGCTTGTAGCCACAGTTCAGTTTGTTTATCTGAGTGTTACATTTTGGGCTTTTTTTTTTTTAATGTGTGTATGCGTTTTTGCCAGCTAAGACAGAGGGATGAGAAAGGCAGCAGAGTTCTGCTTTTCAGCATCAGCCTGGGCAGATCATACAAATGATAAGGACTTCTTTTAAAGCATAAAGAGACCAAAACACAGAAGAGATTGGGGAGATAATATAGTGACTGTTACTTGAGGTTTTAACAGCTTAGTCAAACTTTTTAGGGGTCATCTAAGTACGTGTCATACAGCTGGAGCTGGGAAATGCATTTAATCAGTGACATGGCAGTCAGATGCAGCTGAAATTCTTCCAGTGTTACATTTGTTACCCTGACATTTGCATTCTTTGCTTAGGCTAACTTGATACCTAGAAAATAAGGTAATTGATACCTAGTAAGAGCAAGTAAATACTTATTTGTGGTTTTAGAAGCTACTTTTCTGAAGCACTGTTGTTTTAATGGTACAGTAGAGTTACAGGTGTGATATGAAAAATCTGAAGAGCCCAGTTAGTTTAACATAACTGTTAAACCCAGTATTATTTATTTCTATAACTGGAAATAGTTATAGATATAAGATATACAGCTATAAGATAGCCTTGTCTAGTTTAGTTTTAAGTATATTGTTTTGTTGGGTAATCTGTAGACCAATACTGTGGACCTTATTATCAGGAAGTCTTTGTCCATGTTAGTAGTGGATTTGACTTCATTTGGCTGCTGAGAGCCCCTTTCTTTCTCTTCTTTCCACAAAAGATGGGCACCAGGTCCATGAGCAATGAGCTATGAAGTAGCACCTATGTGCTGTTCTGTTTGTATCCTTCAAACACTGGCAAATTTTTGGTTTTCCTGAAGTCAGTAGGTATGCTGTGAATGAGACTTACTTCATACTTTGGTGTATCTAAGGATTACATGCATATTAAAACAAAAATTCAAAATAGAAAAATGAGATGGAGTTCTTCCCATAAAGTATATGAGCCACGTACCAAGGATAGGAAAAGGCTCTTAGTCATTTTTTAATCACAGTAGGCTGCTGTCTTTTGCTCTGTGCCTTTTGGGTATTTGAATTGTTCTTGCCTCCTCTTCTACAGGCGAACACAGCACTGCCTGCAAGTCATGATTAAAAGCTCTCCCACGCCACTTTGGAATTTAGCTTGATTAGGTTGACAAGTAGATTTTAACTGTGTCTTTCTGTGTGACTGCACTTTTTTCCTTCAGTATAACTTGTATAACACTGAATTAGCTCATTCAGGATGGCAGATAATTGCAAGTGTTCAAATTAATGGCTCTTTAGCTGAGCTGCAGTAAGTGGCTATGCAGCTACTGCACTTCCAAAATGAGAAATTAATTATAGCACTGAAAGGGATTTACAGAATATTATTTGAATTTTCTATACCTGAACTTTTATTTCTGCAGGTTTGTATGCCATTTTTCAGTGACTGCCAGGTGGATCCATTCGATATTTGAGTGTCAGTGGTGACCAGCTTCTCTAATGTACCCAAGAATCATATTGGGAGGGTCATGTCTGTTGATAACCTTTTTCTTGAGTAAATTGGTTATATGATTGTGTGGAGAAAAACGAACCTGTTGTCATGGGTCTTGTTTTCTGCCTCCTCTCCTATGCCAAGCTAGGCCCCTTTTTTATTTCCCATGCACAGGTTGCAAAAAGTTGTTTTTTTTTTTAACTTCTTTCTTGCATACTAAGGGTGAATTAAAGGTTTTGGGGTTGACTGGAGAAAGACTTACTGTTCTTGATGGGAAATTAGGATTTCTTTGACACCCCCTGACAGTCTGAGTTCCTGCTGAGTTGAGAGCCAGGAGGACTGAGGCTGCTCAGGATTTCCAGGGTTTCTTGATGTGGAGTTGCAAGCTGTTTTTTGGAATGAGTCACATACATCTCTGAGAGTTTCTTGGCTATTCGATCTCTCTAAGCAGTGCTGTGAATGAAGGAAGAGTAAATTTGGGCACACAGAACCTCAGGGAAGCAGAAGCTGGCTGGAGTGAGCTTTGCTTTGGGAAATTCTCTACAAACCCTACTGCTCTAGTTAATCTTCATGCAACGCTGCTATAGCTCTTAAGGAGAGCAGAGTATTTATGGGTTGGGTGTCTTCTGATGTGATAAGGTGTATGACAGGATTAGGTTGTTCTGTTTTATCTTCTGGGTTTTGACCTGAGAGTGTAAATGAGTGCAAGATCCATGAAAAGCAATAATCTACAACAGACAGCAAAATCTGTGAGGTGAGAAATCCAGTGCCATAAAATCAAGGTAGTGGGAAGTAACAGCCTGTTTTGTGAGCTCTTGAACTTTTTAGTATCTTATACTGTGCCTTGAATTGATTTTTCTTTCCTAATGTTCCAGACAGGGGTTATTTCTGCAGGTTTTTCAAGGCCTAACTTATGTTTAGTATAAAGATTTCAGCACCATGGTGTTTTTGCAGTTTATGCTTCAACTGGATATCTTGTCATGACCTTCTGTGGGCTCGAGTCTTCATGAAAATTTTCTCTTTGGGCTGAATTTTCTGTGTTGTGTCATCCCAGAAGTAATTTTTCAGTATGGAAAGCATGGATATTCTTTATTCTCATCCATTATCAGATATGGAAAGCATAAAATATTTCCTTGATGGCATTTGGAAAAATACTCTTCCAGGGTTTTAAGAGTATCTTTTACTTGCCAGTGGCTGAAGTGTGGTTAGGGAGGGAGGGGAAAATGTGTCATCATTCATGTGGAAAAAGGAATTGTACTAGGTTAAGAATTGATTTAATACATTTAAAAAACATTTGCAAGGAGACTTTGAAGGCTGGTGATGACCTGTGGTGTCTCTTGGATGATTCTAATACATCACAGTATATGTTGCAACACTAAATGCTCAGAGTATGCAATATAATTAGGAATAATAGGAATTCAGTTAGGAGTACATATATTTATATTGACACACATGTTTGTTTTTGTTTTTGTTTTTTTTTGTTTTTTTTTTTTCAATTCTGTCATAAGAATCAGTTTATATCTTGTTTTAGAGCATTCCAGAAGCCATTCAAGAGGCATGGCACCTTCCAGTCCTTTTTTTTCTGCTCTTCTTTTCCTGTGTCTCACTTGTGCTCGATGCAGAGGAAGGGGGCGGTGGCATTTCAGGGGAGAGGACAAACCCACTTGCATCTCTGGGCTGAATCTGTAAAGTTAATAATTAATGAACCTCCTCCTGTGAACTGCAGGGCTGCTGCTTGGGGCAAGGTTTAGGGTGTACCTGGGACGGGCAGGTTCCCTTCTTGTTCCTTGTTTAGGTGTTTTTAGTACCTGGCTTGGACTTTCTGCCCAGCAAGTGTGTGGATTGCATGGCTCCTGTGGGCGTTTACTTGTCTAAATTGGTTGAAAATAGAGTTTTTAGGAGTTCAGAAATACTGCACCAATTCTGAGTAGTAATCCATGCCCTGTGTTGTTTTATAGGCACATATAAGAAACTTTGCAGTAGGTCTGTTAGTTCATGCAGTTGGAAAGTTTCGACATAATGTTTCAACATTTAGTTTCATCATTGCAGATTTTCTTTGGGACATGCTAAAAGGTCTTGATAATTTCACACAAACTTTTTATAAAACTTAAATGAACGCTTGTCCATAATTAGAAGACTTTAGGGAGACAAGGTTAATTTCAAAGGTAAAATAAATGAAAACATACTTGGGTTTTTCCCCAAGGAAATTCCAAGTTCTTTTCTGCTCATGTCAGACAAGGAATCTCTGTTGCTTTAATCTTTAATTTTTGACTTTGGTCACTGAACTAAAATATATTTAGGTGTGCCAGTCTAACAGAAATAATCCTTGGGTAGATGCTTAAAAATACCAATTGGATTGCAAACTTGATAGTGCCCACAGCAGGATTATTTTAACCATCAAAATGAAGCAGAAATCCTTTCCAAGTGCTACTGGTGATGTATCGCTGAGGTTTTGTTTATTCAGTTATATCCAAAATTTAAAAATTAATCATTTTATCCACTGACTTAATGTAGGGTATAATATGACTTGTATTTTTTTCTTTTTGTTCTGATCATGGGTTTGCATTTTCAAGACTAGACGGAAAAACTCTAGATAAATATACTGTTTTAATTTTTTCTGGGATTTCCTTTTTCTCTTTATTAGTCTCTTGTGGTCAGTTCAAATGTTTGCAGCTGTGCACAGGATGTGTTTTGGCATGCTCAGGCTGAAGAGAGCAAGATGCAGACAGGAGGTTATCTGTTGATACTTTTACTTTAATAAATAAATGCTATCAACGGATGAATCCAAATTGTAATTCTTTACTTAACACCATATCTGTTATCTAGGTTTTCAGTATTAGTATTTTTTTTGTTGTGACTTGCCTTAGATAGAGAACATTGTTTATCATCTGCAAGAGCTTTCACAATGCAACTGCTTGCATATTTACTGTCAGACTTCAGAATCTCTGTGATCCTGTAAAATGAGACCTGCTTTTTATATTAAACAAGATTTACTGGTATGCTTTTGCCCACAGCTGAGTGGGACTTTTTTTTTCTACAAGCCAACTGTTTCTAATTGGAACCATCTTTTGTGAGAAGTGTGGTGTAACATGATAAATATGTAATCTGGTGGTTTATTGCAAGCTTGCTCTTGATGGAAAACATTTGGTTACCTGCTGAAAGGCTGAAGTGGTGATGGGTGCACGGGGCAGTTTGGGACTGCTGGGACAATGCCCTGGTGCTCCTGCCCCATCCCTGCTCTCCCAGTCCATTCGGTTTCATCCTGCCCTCTGCTCAGGTTGATGGGATTGGGGCCACAGCTCTTGGGTCAAAGCTGGATCTCTTAGTGCTGAAATTGTGCAAATAGTAAGCACAAAAGCTCAACTTTTTTCCCTTTTTTAATGTGGAATAACTTCACAGTTTTAGCCCCTTAATTACATTTGCTTGAAGAAACTTCCAAATCAAGTCAGGCTTTTTCTGCATCATAAGACTTAGATTTCAGCTATTTAATTTCTTCAAGTGCAGGATTTTGTTTACTTGCAGGTTATGTATGTGTTCATTCAATTGATCTTTCCTTGCTTTATTTGTTGAAAAAGATGTATAATCAATTTATTTTCTTGGGCTTTTTCTTCCTGATAAATGTATGTGCAGTCATAGAATATTCTGAATTGGAAAGGACCCACAAGGATAATTGAGTCCTACTCCTGATGTTCAGCTTATTTTGGGTAGATGATGTAGAAAGTTGCCAAATAAATCTCCTCCTCATACTAAATAACTTATACTGTTAAGTAATTATTCATGTAAGACTGCCAAACCTTTGGGCATTCTTTCCTCATTATTTGGAAATACTGCATGGAGTAGGCAGGCTGTGAAAAATGCTCAGAAAGCCCAGAAAAATGAAATACAAATTTATTAAAAAGCCTATCAGTATAGGTGAGTGCTGTGTGGGTGTGGTGTAACACAGAGGCACTGTTAAGACACTTGTTAAAATGAATTAGTCTAGAAGTCTCAAAGGAAGCATTGAGTAGAAAGGGAGCATTTTGCCTTTGCCAACACAAACTACTCTACTCTCATTATACAAAGATAATATCCAAAGCCGTTTGCTCTTCTTACTTTGAGGAAAATGCAGTCAAAGGAAAGCTTTAACTTTTGTGTTAAAGTGTGTGCCAGCGTTAAATATTAGAAATGAGTTTACAAATACAAATAAAATTGACAAAGACTTTAAATTTAGGGGGTAGTATCCTCAGGATGCCAGAATTTGGATTTTGTTAGTTGAAAACACTTAAATGTGGGCTGGCTTCAAATCCACTTTTTGTAGCTCAGTTATAAGCCAGTCTTTTGGACATAAATGCATCTTATCTTCCTCTTTACTTCTAGGAGAACTTTTCCAGAATCAGCTTACCAGCGTTGTTCGTTTTTATTTGATTGATTTTCAAGGACTTGGTGGTAGTAAACATAAAGCAGAATTGAAAGTTGTTGCTCTTCTACTCCACCCAAATGTTAGTAAAGTTCCTCGGTTCTCCACACTGGTATTAAAAATGTCACCTGGAGACCTGTATTACGTGTGAATTTATTCTGAGTGCTGTGTAGCTGCCTTGGCCCCCATGTTCCTCTTGGTCATTCTGGTCTGGCTCTGAGCAGCCGTGTCTTTGTGGTTTTCACTCCCCATTTTAGCTGGATTTTATTAGCAAGCAGTGCAGTTGTCTGTGCTCAGAGTTGTAGAAGTAGCTGCTGATAAAAAGCAGCACTGGATCAATTTCTACATAAAAATATAGATGCCTTTAAAGATAAATCAGCCTTTTTAAAAGTAGTTGTTATGTATTTGGGAAATAAATGTTTGCTAGAAGCACTTCTCTTTCAAGCTGCTTTTGAGCTCATTTATTAAATTGCACACCAATCTGCTTATGGTTTTACTGTGACAGTTTCAGTATGTGGCACAGAAGTATTTGTTGCCAAGGTGAAGGTTCTTGCTTGAGTGGGCTGATATTTTTGGGGGGAATACTGTAAAATAACAGCTTCAAACACACAGTAATAGAATTAATTCCACGGTCATGCTTATAGACTGAGATTTTTAACCCCTCTGCTACCTAGAGGTCCCATATGTCATTGAAATACTATACTCCCTTTTACCCTCCCTTTTACCATCTCTTCATGTATCTTATCTACAGTTTGAGAAGGTTCTCTTTACCTGAGAGGGCTTCTAATCTTGTGGGTTTTTTCCATTTATAGAGCAAATTCTTTGATTTCCACTATTGATTATTTAAAACACTTGTTGATCAAAAATGTTTTAAAATTTGACAGGAGCAGTTGCTATTTAAAAATGCAAACTAGTAAGGTGTAAAAGGGAAACTATATTAGCTAAATATGTAAAATATGAAAAACATGGCTAATTTCAAAATCTTGCTGTCTTATGTTTTATCAAGGACATTTAAAAAGAGATAATAAACTAATTTATTAATAAAAGTCCCATTTTCCTAATAGAATCAGTCCTTCAGGGACTTCTGCTGCTACTTAACCAATTTGCACCTGATGCTAGAGCTGGGACCTTTTTTAAAGGGGCAAGACAGCTTTCTTCTTTCACTGTAATTTTCTGCAACTAATAAAAACATAAAGTTTTGTTCAGGCTTTTCAGTCACATGAGGCTCTATGTATGAAGACTAGGAATTCATCCATGTTTGAGAAATGTTCCACTTCTTTTTAAGGCAGCTGTTATCAGAAGACATCAGACAGTAAAAACGTGGTATCTATCTTAAAATTCCTGTCTATGTAGAATTTATCCAGTTAAAACAGGAAGGGATATTAAGCCCTTTTTGATAAAGTCTTTGATGGACAGGCCATGTGTAAGGAGCTGGTATTGAAGAGCAGAATCCCTTTCCATTCTTTTTAAAAACTTGGTGTTTTTGCCATGAGATTTATTTCATGCCCTTTTGAATATATTACCAGATGCATGTTTTCCTTAGACTCTCCACACTCTGAGCTTTTCTCCAGTGCCTTCTGTACCCTGGTTACTTAATTACAATTTTTTGAGTTAAGGTAATTTAGCCAGCAATGAACGTGTGCTGAATGATGAGTGTTGCAATCATCTTGTTTCTGTCTTTGGCCCTTGTTTCCTGGAGTCTTTTTTCCATGTGATTTCAGTAAAGAAATGCAAAGCACTCCTGCCTCAGGAGAGTTCATAAGTGCATGAGAAGAGGCTCTCAAGGGAAATGGGAGATTGGCTCCAGGCCCATTTGCATGGAAAGGGATATGGAGCAGGGATCTGCTACCTGAGCAAGTGTGACACCTTGCAAAAAGGCAGTATCAGCTTACATTTAAGAATAAATGCAATAAATTGTGTAAAGCCTAATCTAATCACTGGATGTTAGACTTGCTTAGAACATGACCACTTGCATGTGTTCTGCATAGGAGTTGAGGTGTGTTTAGGTAGGGAAACCTTGCTGGGCTTGATGTACAAGCTCTGGTACACACCAAAGCAAAATTTTAGAAGTTACACACGTGTACTGTCAGACTGTGGTGCCTGGGAAGCCCATTGCATCTGCTGGGTGAGATACAGGCAAAGGATTGTAACAGTGTTGTATTTGGAGTGAGAACTTGCACAGAAGGATTATGGCTCAGATGGTGAACAGTAATTCAGAACCATCATGAAGAGAGCAGTTTGATGAACAACAAGAAAAAATAGCCCTCTGAACAAAATGCCCTTGTTTTTCTAATGGTGCACCTTGAAGGCAAATCAGAAAGAGACCGTTTTGATTTCCTTTGGTTTTGGGTTTTTTACTCCCACTTGCTTTATTTTTCCCACAGAAAAACATTTTTTTTTCCTTTTGTTTGTTTTTCAAGTTACTTTGTATCTTTCCAGTGGGACCAGCATTGCAGGTACATCTCACTTCTGTTGGTGTGTGCATTTTAAATGCGTGACGTTTCTGTTAGCCCAGGTCATTAGGAGTAGCTGAGGAATAGGCTGCAACCCAGATTTGCTCTAGGAGTTGGAGATCAGGTGATACTTGTCCTCAAGTGCTCTTGTCTGCTTGTGCTCAGTTAACTCCTGTCTTTGTGTGAAGCTGTCAGAAGTGACACTCACCATTTGTGTTGGACCCTCCAGCTCTGTGGTACTTCAGGAGTAGCTGGACAGCTGCATTGCCCATGAAGCAGTTGTCCCTCTATTCCTCACTTCTGTTAGAACTGCAGTTGTGCTTGAACTAGGGTGTATAACTCGGGAGATTGGTATTTGTTGTGGGTTGGAAAGCAGTGGAGCAAAGGCACGTGGTCACAGTTTGTGGTTTGCAGATGGAGGTTCTGGTAATGACATCCTCCTTACAAGTTCTTACCCTCAGTGCTGTTTCCTTTTGGCTTCAAAATTGTCTGCATGACTAATGCACAAGTAACCTCCCAGTGACATTGCTTTTGTGTCATAGCCTCAGAAACATCTATTCTAGGTGAGAGAGCACATGTAAAAATCCCATTAGTGCTGTTGAGAACATTGTGGAAAGCCCTTTGGCTGTCCTTCCAGAGAACTCGGGCAGAGAGTGCAGAGCTGCCATGAGTTTTTGAGGGTGATGATCACATGCTGAAGATATTTCTCCCCTGATAGGTGAGGTAGGGCTTAGTAGAGTTAAATCAGAAGGAACCTTCATTAGTTGCTCTCACAAACTGGTTTGTGCTATGAATGTCCATTACAAAAATATTATGTTTTGTTTATCACATATCTGTGTAGACTAGAGAGTGGTGTTGCCTTTTGGAGAAGGTGTTAGAGGGAAGTTACTGGGCAATATCAGCACTATATATATATAGATAGATAAGCTGGGAGAGAGCGTGTATATGTGTGGTTCTCCATATACAGACACACACACGTGTATGGAGACTTTGTGTACTGCTCTTGGATACTCTGTAGCTGATTCTCTGAACTAAAGCTAAAGGCCATGATTATCCTGCAAGTTTCTTGCCTGATCGTTTCTTAGGGGTTTTTTCCTTTTTTTTTAATGAGCTTTTAGGCATACAGGAACACTTCAGAGAGCCTAACATAGAGAAATAAAGGAAAACACCATTGAACAGTCAAGGCTTTCACCTGTGGGATTTTGTAAATCAGTTCTGTGTTACAGATTTTAATAGACATTGGGTTATACCATTACACTCCTGTGTGCAGTGCCTTGTGCTCTCACTGCTGAATGCCCCAAATTCCGTGTGGGAAAGCTGAATCCATGTCTCAGTGGGGTGTGCCTGCCTGTCTCCATGCAAGTCCCTTCTGCCACTCTTCAATTCTTGGTAGCAAGACAAGGGGTGATTTATGGAAAACCCAGTATTGATATCTCTACTATCAGGATTCTTTTTCTGTGGCAGCAGTAATTCCTGCCCTGAAGAAGCTGGGGTGTGCCTTGTTCCCCTGTGAATCATTCATTAGTCAGACACACATTGCTATGTATCAACTCCTTGTGGAAACTGGATTGCCTATAGTATCCTTCTTTTCATGTGATTTAAATATTTACTTCAAATGACAGTGATAGATCTGATCAGTCTGAATAAAGCCTCCTATCTGCAAAAACTGATTTTTAAAGAATCCCACAGTGACTAGATTGTGCATTTGGAGAATTGAAGATTTTTATTGACTTTCAGTCAGTTTTACCTTAGCTTTTTGCCTCATCTATCACATTTTTAGACTCCATTTTAACTCAAGAGATATGCATTATATACTCTATATACATTTAGTTATGAAAATCAGGTTTAGTGTTTATAATGTGTTATTCCATGGTCCCTTGGCTGTGCTGTGGGCCTGAGGCTGCCAGGGGAGCAGGGGGTCCATCCTTGGCCCATGTGCCAGCAATGCTGGAGTTCCAGGTGTGCAATGAAGTCTTGTACAAGAGAGATGTGAAGTGTTGTGTAGTACACTGCACTGGAGACTTGCTGATACAATGCTGTAATATTCAGAGACCAAAAGTCATGCAGGTTTTTTTTCCCTTTCTTTTCTTGGAAGCCTAAAAATGCACTACATTTTTTTTTTCCCTGAATCAGTACACTTCTTGCTGAGTAGGCCATAGTATTTTTATATATGCTGATTTTATGTCTGAATTCGCTCTTTTTATGTAAAATACATCTTTCATGAGATTATTTTTCTTTCAGTCTTGCTGGCTTTGTGTGTGCTGGGCAAACTCCCACCCACAAGCAGCTAAACTGCCAGTTACCTGCAACAATTCAGCTTTTGCTTTCTTTGAAATACTGAGTTTAATAATCAAACAGTTTTAACTTTTTTAACTGTCCAAAAGCACTTCTAATCTAGCTGTAGGTTTATGCAGCATTCAGGCTCCAAAGTTCTTGTGTAGATTTAGCTTTAAAATCTACATGCCACAGTTCTGGTTTGCAGGGGAAGGGAGAGGGAGTGAGTCAGTGTTTGCTGGTTTACTTTGTAATTGTGGCACTCAAAGCCTCTTAAAACACTGTAAATACAGTGAACAGTTTTACTCTGCGTGATAGGTTAAAGAAGCACCAGTTTGTGGCATCCTTGATATTCCTTATGGGATGTTGATCTTTAAGAAGAAAATAAAACTTCCATGAGCAAAATCCAAGTTGAGTGTCCTGAGGTGAGGCACATGTAGTGCCTAATGCTGGTGTCTTCATGAGGTGTGAAGTTTTTTTGATGCTTAGTTTCTTTTTTTCATTATTTGTTGTCTTCTGCCTGCGAAGTTTTCTTTGTCAAGAAACACTCCTGTTGATTGGTACGAAGTCAAGTTTCAGTGTGTGGTTATTCACAACTGTTACAGTGTGTTACACACATGATTGGGTTTACAGCTTTGAAAATACATCTCCTGCAAAGCGTTTGGATGAGGTCCTGTGCTAACCACTGTTACTCAGAGAGAAACCCACCTTCCCTGTGAGATGTGCATCTCTTGGCCCAGCGCTGATGGGTGCAGTTAGCGTCAGTGATGAAGTTGTGTGGGTGCTGCTGGGCACGGGCACAAGCTGCTCACTGCTGCTTCTGCAGCCTCCCTGCTCTCCCATCCTGCGGAGCCCAGCCCCTTGCTGTGTTACTGCCATGAATTTATGGTTTGTCAGAGTCACTGCTGCCTTACACCTCCTGACATCTTCCACATTTACATCAGAGTGCTGAAAGCTGTCGAGGTGCTACTACAGCGCTCAGGCCTTTGCTGATGGTGCTAGTGCAGTGCAGCTGCCTGATTTTTGAGAGAAAATGGGAACTTTGTCACGTCTGTGTTTGTTAAAAACATGTGGGTATGCTCTGTGTTTGTTAAAATCATATGGGTAACTCTTGAGCTAGAGCTGTGCATTTTGGTCTGCGTGGTTAGAATTTGCCTAGGCTGCTCTGGTGACAGCATTTCTAGCAGCTGGTTTTGGTACGCTGAGTTTTGTAGTTATTTTTCATGAATACTTTGTTAATTTCTTCAGTTTTCCTGCCTCGTGATAATAAGATAATGTATATATCCATAGCACATTCTGGAGACTGGGTGAAGGCATGTAGTTATTTCCCCCTTGCCTTCTTTACTCTTATTAGACACATTTTGACACTGTTTTCCATTTGTGAAATGGAATGGCTTTGGCTAGGACTTGTCATTATCAGCTGCTTGTGACATGGGGATGACCAGCCCTGCCTCATGCCCAGCTGGCAGGCCATGGGCTGGGCAGCTTTCCCCCCTGTAGTTAGGAATTACAGAAACACTTTTACCACTGGCATTAGCTATATGAAAATATTTCTGTAGAGATGCTAGCTGCTGAGCAGGGAGGAACTGCTCTGAAAAAATTATACTCCTAAACATTGATAGATTGAATTACATACTTTGTGTTCCTTAGTTAAATGTTATTAGAGCAGAAGTTAGCAGTGATGCTTGATCTGTGGCAGGGAGGATTGTTTTATACTTTAAAAGAGAGAAATTCTTAGTTTGCCTTAGTTTTTTGATGATTTTATTTTTATAGAAAACTCGGCGTGGTGTCGTTCTGATACGGGAAGAGGGGTCTGTTAATGAAAAAAAAAGACATCTTTGTTATTTGTGGTATTAAATATTACAACCAAATCTCTTTTTTTGCCTCAACAGGTATACAAAGCTCGGATATGCGGGTAATACTGAACCCCAGTTCATTATCCCTTCATGTAAGTATTTGTTACTTGTGTATCAATGCTGAAATTACTCTTGGACTTTCTGTAACGTGCCTGAAAAAAACAAAATAAAAATACAAATTAAAAGAACTTGACCTCTGAGTGAGGACAGAGAGTAATAATGTGGCTGTATTGTTTTGCTACAGATACTCCGTTTAGAAAGATACAGTCATTAAAAAAGGATACTAGTAGTTGAAGCTAATTTTTTTGGACATTGAAATAATGTAAAAATACAGTAGCATGGCTACATTTACCTTTTAGAAGGTTTTTTCCCCGTTTAGTGATTTATCTGCTAAAACGTTGAGTTGATTATAACTGGAAAAAAACTAAAATTGTATGATTTAATATCTCTAGGGTTTAAAATGTTCTACTTGCCTGGAAGTTGTCAGTATTGCAGCTATGTTAATTTACTGTGTTTTGCAAATACAACAAGAAACCATGTCAGTTTTTTCCCCCATGTAGAATCACTTATTTATTTGCTCCCTGGCTCCTGAACTGTTTCTCTCACTTGAGATAAAGTTCTGCTCCAGAGAGTGGAGCTCACTCAGCTTCCCTTAGAAATGCTTCACCTTTTGACCTCCTACACCACTTGGCAGTTCCTCATTGTTCATCTGTGCCAAAGTAATCATGGATTACATCCTGGTGAAAAGGAATAATTAGCACACCCAGTTTTCCTTGCAAATACAACAGGAAGAGAGCTGGAACTAATACTACTTCAGCGCAGTCACTGTAACATAGGACTTGGAAGTTCAGGCTCTGTGTTATTTTTTCTAGGAAACATACTTCAAAAAGTAATTTTCATGGAAAGATAAGGTTAGTTCACTTCTATGAGAACAGGAGAATGCATTCAGAGAATCCATTCTGTACCTTCTATTTTGGCTTCTAATAGGTAATTCTTAGATTATTTGGTTATTGGTCCAAGTTAACTTCATTAAGTTTGAGTGCTCATGTAAAACACTCTAGAGTTTTGCTTTTCGCACAAAAGCTAGTTTAACGTTAGATATAAAAAGTTTCTAAATATTGGAAAAACCCTTACAGTGTTCTTTAATCTTCATAGGACTTGTTAAAGTATAAATGGGCAAGTGGTTATTTAATTTCAGATACATGGAGTTTACGTACTTTCTCTGCATCTTTAGATTTGGTTTATTTAATTTGAAGATCACTTTCTTGTTCTGAAAAAGAAGAAATATCATGGTATTTTAAACACTGGGAATGAAATGACCTGTCAGATCATTAAGCAGAGAAATTTATCCAACAGGGATGCTATTAAAGTAGAAGAGAAGGAGGGGAAATTAGATTTTTTTGATAGCCTTTTGATATAGTGTGGTGTATGGAAAAAAGGATGTTAGTCTAGATGCTCCTGCAGCTGAAATGACCTTTGACTGCAATTCTCTCAATCAAAAAGGCATTTTTCTAATTTGTGCTGCAAACCAAGCTAGATAATTACAGAAATGGCATGAGTTTGTGTTAATCCTCTGCCTCAAATGAAAAAAAATAGTACTGGGTTAATCCACATTAGAGAAACAAAAACAGAGTACAGCAGTACCTAGTTTGAAACTAAAATGTTACAAAAAAGCACTTTGGTGTCTATAACTTCCTTAATATTATTCCCTGTGGAAAAATGATTTGGTTTCTCCTTGTGCTTCCAGCAGTGGCATTTTATCAGTTTTGATTCTCTAAAATTAATGTTTGCTGTTAAACAGGTCTGAGCAGCATTCCTTGTGCCTTGTTCACTTGTAGCTTATCTTATTCACTCCTGCTCTTAACAAATTTTTATCTCCTTATGATCTGTTCTTGATTTAGTCTGAATATGCTTCTGTAGAGATGATAAATGCTTACATGAAAAGTGAAGTAAATGAGAATATATTGGGCCAATTTTTTGATGCAGCTTGGGTTCACTGCTTTCTTCCCTGGCTGCTTTTTAGATCTTGGATCATTAATTTTGCTTGATTTTTATTCACTTAAGCAGGTTTTTCCTGCTGTTTGTTAAAATGGGAGTCACCTTCTTTCCATTACCCAGTAGTTCCCTTGATTTTTCATTATTTCAGTTTATCTGTGATAGCTGATGGCCTTTACTTCTAAAAGAAAAAACTAGCTTGAGTATCAGTGGTTCAGCATAAAAATTGATTCAATGCAAGGATATTATTTTTTTTTCTTTTTTTTTTTGTCCCTAGAAGCTCTTAATTCTTGTGCCAAGCAAACCAAAGGCAACTGCTCCAAGTATTGCTGGGGTGCTGTCCATCCTCAGGCACTGCAGCTGAGGTTTCAGCAAGATTTATTTTCTTGTTTGTATTTTCAGGATGTGATTCTTGATTCGGGTTGTTTGCTCCTAATTTCTACCTTTCAATCACAGGGCTGAGCAAGCTGGTCTTGAGGGCAGCAAAATATTTGAGACCTCCCATCTTGTTTTAGGCTTGTAACAGGATGAAACCAGTTGGGTTGGAAAGTTGGTATAATCCTATGGCAAGTGGTGGGTTTTACTGGGAAGTTCTTGAGGATGACACACGTCTGGACAGAATTTCCCCCAGATGTCTGAGCTCTGTAACAATGACCTGAAAATATTTGTCAAGGTTCCTCTCCTCAGTAGCAGCAAGCATCTGCCTTGCAACATCTCCTTCCCCATGATTTTAGCTTCTGCTTCCCATCTACCCCCCTGCTAATTGGCTTCCTCCAGCCTTCTGCTTCCTCTCTGCTCTCCTGTGAGCAGCTACAGAAGTTGCAGTATGATTCAGTTTTCTTCCTGAAGAGCTCAAAATAATGACTTCTGTTCCATCCTGTTCAGTCTTTCACAACATGCAGCTTCTTGGTTCCTCTGGCCCTGCTTGTGTTGCTCTGTGTGGGAAGGGAAGGGAGGAGGATGGGGAGGATCCAGGAACTCGGGGTGCTTTGCCCCTTAGCAGGCTGCTGGTTTCCACATCCTGTAGCTGTGCTGCCCTGGCTGCTGGGCTGGAGTCTGCAGCTGTTTTCATAACTTTCTTTAATCTTAGTTGAGAGAAAACGTAACTTCTTGCTGAAGGTGAGAACTAGAAAAATACTTCTGCCATTGAAAGAGCTTTTAGACCACAGCCTTAGAACAGCTGAGGCTGATTTAATGCTGCTTGTCTATATGAATTTCCTCATCTGTGTGAAGGATTGTGTTAAAAGGCAATTAGTAAGATTTGAAAAAATACAGCAGATATTGCTGGTGCTGCAGCACTGGTAGCTGGGGAGTGATTCTTTTTCAAAGAATAACAACGATAATAATAACACTTAAAATTGTTACTGTTATTATTGGAGTGTGCAGAAAATTAGCACATTTGTTGAATAAAATGAGATCTGTAGGGATATCCTATTTTAGTGTTTCTGTGTATATTTTATCTTCTGATTGCTTGGTGAGTGTGTAACAACTAAGTTTGTATTTAAGTCTATAACTGCGTTACTTTTTAAGTCCTTACCATGCTTACCCATGATTTGAAGTCAAGTTGTCTGTGTTCTATGTAGCTTTTCTGAGTTATACTTGAAACAAAAGATGACTGTGATTAGTGTGTCTGTTTTTTCAGTGTAGGTTTTCTTTTTTTGGTGCAGGACATGAGACCTACAGTAATGTTTGTGTTCTCTGTTGAAGGTATTGCTATCAAAGAGTCGGCGAAAGTGGTCGATCAAGCACAAAGAAGGGTTTTGAAAGGTGTGGATGATTTAGACTTCTTCATTGGGGACGAAGCAATAGAAAAACCAACTTATGCAACCAAGGTATTAAGAAAAATTTTAAAAATAATTTTTCCTTACTGTTTAGCAAGCATCACATGCACAGTAAATATAATGTTAAGAATGATTTTTAGATAACTGAAATCTTATTAACTCTGTTTAAATAGAAAATAAGCTTTGGTATTAGTTTTGTTGAACTTGGGGAGCCTGTGGGAATTTACAAAACACTGTGAAATATATATGCGCTTTACATGTATCTCTCTATATATATAGACAGATACCTATATCTGAATTTTCATGAGTGAAAGGAGTCTGAGCAGCTCTTAAGTGGAAATGCCACTTGTTCCTTGGCAACTTCTATCAGCAGCATCAAAGTGGGACACCAGGCTGGGGGAACTTTTGGTTTATCCCAGTGCCACCATTCTGCTGTACTGAGAAAAATGCAGTATGTTGCCTCTGCTACTCAAAGAATAGAGGAAGCCTAAATTGAGGTTTCTTGCCTGTGTGGATCATATACTTTTACTGCAGTTAAAAACAGATTTTTATTGTTTGATTTTGGCGTTTTGTTTCTCTTTGTTTCCAATTATAATTTGATATTTTTCTCCAACAGTGGCCTATCCGCCATGGTATAGTTGAAGACTGGGACTTGATGGAGAGGTTTATGGAGCAAGTAATCTTTAAGTATTTAAGAGCAGAACCTGAGGACCATTATTTTCTTTTGGTAGGTAAATTTATGCCCTGCTTAAGAAATTCCATATGATGAATAACAATGTACTGATTTATATAAATTCTCAAATATAAATATGCATATTTTGAAAGTAAAAGTAAATAAATTACCTGGAGCTTTCTTGAGGTGCCTTAAGCCATTCAGGTTCTTTAATTTTCTGAAAATGTCAGTGTGTCTGAGAGCAAACATTTTTCTGTTCTCTTCTCATTTCCCTCTCCAAATTGTCTGATTCATCACTTTCTTATTTTCCTTCTCCACTGAATTCAATAATCTCAAGTTTATATGTTTGAGACAAAAAAAAATACTTGTGTTTTGACTTTACATAATTGCAATTATTTTGTTTTTACAGTACTGCCATCTGGATGAAGTATCTAGAGAGTAAATTTCTGTCTTTTATTTTCTGTGAAACTGGAAGGGTTGATTGTCATATCTGGGCTGATTAGGTCTCAATTAAGGTCAATGTTATTCTGAAGCATCTGCTATTTGTTAGTATTTTATTTAGGGCCGTTGGAATAGGCAATTTGGTTTTGTATGGTATTTATAGACCAAGTTTGGAATTAGAGGTGTTGGCTATACCTGTTTATATGCCTTCATCTTCTTAAACCAATAATTAGATCCAGTTGCTCAAGGCTGTGTCCAGCAAAGCTGTGAATATCTCCAAGGATCAAAATTCCATAACAACCCTGGGCCCCTTTTCAATGTTTGACCACCTTTAAGTTTCCTTTTTTTCTTCCTAATACCTACTTAGGATTTCCCAAGTTGAGTTTTGTGTCCCAACACCTTTGTGACAAGTCTGACTCCCTCCTATTTTTCCCCTCCTGTTACACAGTTGCTGCAATGGAAGAGTGATATTTTCTTTTCTCAAGTATTCTGTAGCACTATCCAAAATGCTCCTTCAGAGTAGAGCCTTGAGTGTGTTTGGTATTTCAATGAAAGCTATAGCACACTATTAATGTATGTTTTATGTTGTTCAGTTCCTCTCACTTGAGTACATTCTACAGCTGAGCATATTAACTCGTGTTACAGTGGCTGCCTTTTGAAGGAAAACAGCTCTTTTCACTGAGAAATCTAAAAAATGTCATTCTTTATATGTGCTAAACTGCATCCTTTGACATATTTTGATAGTCCTTGATTCTTCCAAGTGAAATCAAAAGTTGTAATGAGCTAACCAACCCACAAAGGAGATCTTGGATGTAAATTCTTAAGCAGTAACAGATGCAGTTTTTATTGCGCTTTTGTTTTTTTCTTTTAATGCAATTTGCATAAATTCTTAAGAGTGCCCTTTGTCTATTATTTTTTTACGTGCTATTGTTGTTGAATGACTCATCTTAACAAAACTTAGGAGTTGGTGGTTCTTTTTTTTAAAAGTCAAATGTTTGGTTTGAATGTAAGTAAAACTCATGGGTTTTTTGTTTTTTTTTGTCTCACAGACTGAGCCTCCATTAAATACTCCAGAAAATAGAGAATATACTGCTGAAATCATGTTTGAATCTTTCAACGTTCCAGGGCTATATATTGCTGTTCAGGTAAGGGCAGGGCTGTTGAAAGTCACAGCTGCAATATTACTCTGTGGGCTAAAACTAATTTCACTGTGAAAAAAATGAGTAAGTGGTGTTTGGAATATGTTTATGTCCTTCTGGTTGGCAGTTCCAGCACTGCATGTTTGACATGCTTTGGTTCTGTGGGTGGTCACTGGATACTGTTCCTGTTAGCTCTACAGGCCTCTGAGCAGTAGAATGTGGTATCTGTTGCATCGTAAGTAAATAAAAAAACACACCACATCATAATAATTCTATTAATCCAAGAACTGAATCACTTTCAGTATGAAGTAATGAAAAATTATGTTTGAGCATGGCTGAAAACTCATCAGGCAAGTGTCAAAAATTATTTGTGCAGCCTCTTTTTTCTAAGCTGCAGTGTAGACATATATAAAATTATTAAAGCAGTTTCCATGCTGTAAACTGCCATGGGGATGTCAGTCTATCCTTGTGAGAAGTGGTGAAAAGTGAGGTCTGCAGGCAGGTGTTTTACTAATATTTGATTTTTGTTTTTTTCCCCAAGGCTGTCCTTGCCTTAGCTGCATCTTGGACGTCAAGACAAGTAGGAGAGCGAACGCTGACTGGCACAGTTATAGACAGTGGAGATGGTGTCACTCATGTTATTCCTGTGGTAAGTGCCTCAAAGCTACACAGCAGCTTCAATGGAGAACAGTTCGTCCTCTAAGTTCTCTGAAGTGTACACCTACACACACTCAAGTAGAGATAGGAGTCTTCAAAAATGTTAGATAATTCCCAGGGCTGTGGGTGTGAGTTTTGGTTCATTTTGTAGTGCAGAAACTCTTGAAGAACTTCTCTGTAACCCTTAGTTTGGCAGGGCTAATTGTCTTTCAGTGACTTACCTTAAAAGCTGAATTGCCAAGGCCATGCTAAGTGATGGGTGAAATTGCTTCAGCACATTTCCAGTTTGGGTTGCTGATAAAAGTGAATAGGCTCTTCACAGTAGTCAGTACAGAAAATTTGAGTTTTTATTTTCATTTAGGTCAGTCCGTTTATATATAAAGTAGAAATAATACAAAGTATTAGAGGGCAGATTTGAAGAGAAAAACTATTGTTTATAGTTTTTCTCCATATAGCTTTTCTCCATACTATTCCCAGTATTTAGTAGTGCTTCAGCCATACAAGCAAAGGCAAAGTTCCTGCTTGACTGGAAGAAAACAACCCCTAGGGTTGTTAGTCTGTTTGAGTATCTGTTCCAATAAATCAAGTTGCTAAAGCAGAAACTT
>VZTT01008709.1:59613-95565 GCA_013400855.1 Buphagus erythrorhynchus
AGGTCATCCCAGGGATTGTGTGAAGCACACACTGTACAATATGGAACACAGGCACTTCCAGTAAAGCTCTGCAATCATGAAACATGGATATCCTGTTGTTCTCTGTGAGGTTGGGCTTGAGGCATCCAAAAGGTTCATTGCAAAGGCAAATGTTTAAAAAAAAACCACATAGAATTAAATTTTTTATATATATATATATAAAGGAAAAAAATGGTTACTGGGGAGGTTACGTGAAGGAGGAAGTTTAAACCCATGTAGGAGGATTTAATGGGACTGGTGTCACGATGTGGCTGTGTCCTGACAGAATCCCTTGGGAGACTATCCTGAAGGGCAGAGGAGTCCAGGAAGGCTGGACTTTCTTCAAGAAGGAAATCTCAAAGACACAGGAGCAGGCTCTCCCCAGCTGCTGAAAGCTGAGGTGATTGTTTCCAGGTTATTGATTTTATAATTCTATAAAGGAGACTTACACTTCTGTCCTGCTGCCTGCAGGATGATCTGGAGCAGTGCTGGTTGTGCACAGAAAATAGCAATAAAGAGCTGCAGTCTGGCCTGCCCAAGCTTGGCTCACTTTACCCTTCTCCAGGAATTTGATTTTATTCCAGTAGATGAGGTAGGACTCCAGGTTTGATTGGCTTAAAAGCTGGTAGTTTCATGCAGTTGAACTTGGAGTAAATCAAAGGTCACTGCCAAGTTGGTTTAGGCTCATCTCTTAATTTTGTGCAAATGTTTGTACCAAATGTTAGGTATTGGAATGGATGAGTTGTTACTTGAAAAGCTGCCTGGAGGCGACTGCTGGGCTGGCTGAGCTCCTACTGCCAGCTCTGGGCTAGTGCTGTGCAGCCTCCCTGCCTCACAACTGCTGTTCTGTGTAGGCCAAAACTGCTGTGGCAGTGAAATAAGAGAAATGCATTGTTAGTGTCACTTAGTTTTTGGTTTTTTTTTTTTTTATTTCCCCCACAGAAGCAAAGTGCTGGAATAATCAGCTCCAGCTGCCAGTCCCCCATTCCAGTACAAGCCTGTGAGTTTCCTGTTTTAAACAGGACAGAGATCCCAGTTCCCATGTGGATGCTGCAGATGTTTCTTTCCTCTCAATATCCTTATTGAAAACTGGTTGCCAAAGGCAAGGCAGAGCCTGGCCCATGTTGGCTGCAGGTATCCTTCACCTCCATGAGAAGCAATGTCCCCATGTGTTTGGGCAGTGGCACACACAGTGGCTGTAGGTTTTTCCCCTCAAAGCTACAATATAAATATATATTTTTATTATAAATGTATTTACTGCTGGAAGGGGGCCCAGAGAGCACAGCAGCAATTAGTTTATAGGAGCTGAAGATGTAGTGCTTGATATGGAGCATGTAACACTGATACAGCTGAGAAAACAGCTTGGGTTTTTTCTTTTCATGAATTAAAAGGTCAAGAAAGATGTTTTGTTTGAAAGACAGACTGGCACAGAAGAAGCCATTTCCACTTCATGAAAGCCCAGAAGTTGACCTACATGAGCACCCAGGACAATCTCTTCTAGCATCTTGGAGTTGTTCCAATTCTTTTTTTTCTAAATGAACATTAACTGGAGCAGCGGTTTAAATACCTCTCTCCTTCCCAGATAAATGCCCTGGCTACTCAGCTGTATGGAAAATTTTCCCTATGGTCTTGTTTGGGCTCTCCCCATCCCTGACTTGTTGCAGAGCCCGAGGCTGGGCCTGCTGCCCCCAGTGATGAAAAACACCAAAAGTTGTGCCCCAAACAATAATAAATAGTAAATATGAAACAACTAGTAAATCTCTCGAGGAACCCAGAAAATCAGGAACGTGCGAATCTGTTGTGATGCAGAGTTGCAGCTGAAGCACCGTGGGGAGGGGAGGGGGAATTGGCCTTATTGCAGCACCTTGGGTGTTTTAGTTGTGTGAGGCTTTGCCTAGAAGGAGTGTGCAGCTCGGTGCAGTCAGGGTTTCACACTTTGCCACAGGATGGCACTTTCCTACAAGAAATCCTGTGTGGCTGCAGCCTGGAAAACCCCTTAGCACAACCTGCCTGGAAAAAAGCAGCTCGCTGAAAGCATCCATGGCAAACCTTCCTGGAAAGGCTGGTGCCTTGTGGTCACACCAAGGTCAGCAAGATTAGAGCCTTGTCTTTCTATCTGGAGCCAGGGAATCCGTGTCTCCCTGCAGATGCTCCAGCCAGAAGTGGTGTGAGCTCACCTGTGGGTGCTGAGCAGGACTGAGTCCCTCAGCACAGGGAATGCCAGAATACTGAAAGGGAATTAATGTCACATGCAGGATGTGACACCACTTCAGGAGATCCCTGTGAGGAGTTTTTTGTAATCTCAGTTCTGAATTGCCTCAACCTTTCCTTGCACCTGGTTGTAAGGAGTGCACAGGAGATGGCACAAGCATCCCATAAGCAAAGATAAAGCCAGGGAGAGCTCTGCTTATCATGCTCTTTTTCCTGAGAGAGATTGGCTGTAGCAAGGTATCTTTAATGTGCTGTGCTTGTCCCCCACAGAGTGCAGGCAATGATAATCTGCCCCTGCTGGGGTGATGCTGCACGGATGTGTCAGCATTGTTCTCAGGATGGCTCACCAGGCATTTCTGAGCAAGTTGTGCTGTTACCTGAGGGCTGGTTTGGGCAAGAGGAAAGTTTTTACATTGTTCTGGGGAGCTGAGCCATAACCAGGCTGCTCTGGTGTAATCACAGTGTTGTGCCTGAGCAGACACCCTGGAAATGGTCCTGGGCTGGAGCTGGGCAGCAGTTGTGTGTGCCTTTTGTATTTTACAGAGCTATGAGAATTTATAGAAGAACTCCTCTAGTTATTGCTAATGCACTTTGATTTAATGAAGTCATGACCCGGCAACCTTCTGCTCCTGTCTCACCTCCATTAACTCATCTGACCTACAAAATATCTCACGTGGTTTATCTGCGAATGTGCAAGCTGACAGCGAGCTCAAAAAGGGCAGATACACCTTTCCTCAGCTGTGAAACAACCTGGGGGGGGATGATTTAGTTCTGCTTGGGCAGTCACCTCTAACTCATGGTGCTTTCAGTCTTACTCTTACATGCCCTACAGCACCCTGACAGCTGCTAAAACCTGTCCAAGTCAGGCAGACATGGACCTGTCTGAAAGGTAAATATGAGGCAGTGCCTGATGCATCAGGAGCTGAGCCAGAGGGGCTGAGCTCGGGTTATGGAGGAGGGGAATGGGAGGTGCATCCCACAGCACAGCCCATTTTTTTTCCCAGGTTGTTCCTGGGGTTGTTCTTGGTGGACTTGGTCACTTGATACTTCAGCTCCTCACTGCGTGGATGTGGCAAAATCCTCTGAGCCTCTGTGCTGGGAAGCTGTGTGGTGATGGCAGATCTTTGCTGGCACAAATACTGCCCACTGAATACCTATGGTCCCTTGCTCCCCTTACTCCTTTTATTGTACTCAGGGAAAGGTTTCTCATTTATTGTCTGTGCCTTACAGAGCTAAATAGATCAAAACTAGTGATCAAAGGGATGACAGGAGACCATGCTCCGTGACCTGTGGGGTCAATGTCACACTTTGTAGCACTCTGCAACTGCTGTCCTCTGGGTGTTTTTTCCCTTATTCCATTATGTCCATAATTCCCCTAATGAATGGGGTGTGTCTGCTGTGGCAATGGCACCAGAGCTGAGCACCAGGCTGAGAAACCAGAGCTGGCATGGGGCCTAGGGGACTCTGTGCCATTGGTGGTGACATCCAGACCATGGTTGTGATCCAGGTGTGCTGCCTGAGCACAGCTTTCCCCTTCATGCCTGCTCCCACCTCCTCTCCCAGCTGAAGAACCCACTGGGTAGCAGTAGTTGGATGCTTTCTCCAGGTAGTGGCTGTCAGGGCCCAGATGCTGTGACCCACCCCAACCCTAATGAGAGTTGATTTTCCAGCCTCCAAAACACAGGGAAACCAAATGGCACACTGTTTTCCAATCTCTTAACACTTTAACCATGTTATAAATGGGTGTGTTGGAGGGACAGATAAAATATACCTGGAGCTTATGTAGAGAGAGAAGTTGGTGTGCAGGGAGGTGAGATTTGAGCTGACAGACCTGCAGCTGGGGTCTCTGTGATTTTCCTTTTTGCAGCATGTCCATGCAGCCTGGAACCCTGACTTTCACTTAGAAGGTTAATTATCCTTTAAATGAGAAATGTGTTTGGCTCCAGGAGTCAGAGCAAGGTTAAGAACTTGGACAGAGAGATTGCACAGGGCTGAATCCTGCAGATCATTGCAGATGGGACTGGAAAGAAGGGGCAGCTTTCTTTGCCTGATCCTTAGCCCACCCAAACACCTTCCCTGCCAGCCTTTGTGACCACATGCATGCCTTCTGCTGGGTACACAGGTGTTGGTCCTTAGAAAGGGAATTTTCATTAAATACATAGCTGTGTAGCAATTTGTTAATTGTCGCAGGGTTCTTGCTCTTCAAAAACTCAAGCAGCTCAGGGTAGCTTAGATAAAAAATCTGAGGGGAAATTCACCGGCATAAAAAAATTGCTTTTAAAAGTTTCATTAAAAGCACACTGGAAATGTGAAATTTTGTTGGCAGAAAACATTTGTGTCTGTCTGATCCTATCTGCAGGGTTTTTCTCTCGCTGGTGGGCAGTGCTGGCAGCTGCCTCAGCCCTGGTCCTGGCAGAGGAGGATGTGCTGCTGCTGCAGGGATGTAGGGCTGCTGTGAATCCCCTGATGTGTGACCCTTGCCACCTGCTGCTGCAGCCAAAGCCAGAAAGGGATGAAAGTCCCTTTGCTGCTTTGTTTGCTATCTTTCCCAAAGGAAAAAAATATTTTCCTCTTCATGACTATTAATGCCAATGCAGGATTTATAGTGCCTGTCTGCCTTTAAGCCCTGATTCACATCAAATATCATTTGGGGTTTTTTCCATTGTTCAGCATAGGGATAATTTCACATACTTTGTTTTGGGTGTGTTTGAGCAGCAGAGGAGAAGAGAGGGGGACTGGAAATTCCTAAGGCAGGACAAATGTCCAGACATAAAGAGGAAGGTAATGATGGTACAGGGGCTCCTCTCACTGTCTGGGGTGGTAGATCAGGAAAGGCACTTCTCCAATACATGATAAACAATCAATACCTGCTGAAGAAGCAGAAGGAAGGAGATGCAGGGCTGGAAGACTCCTTGCTTCAAACCACATGCCTGGAGCTTTTGGACATCACTGTGGCACCACCAGCCCAGCCTGGTGACCTCCATCACCTTCCACCCCTCACCCAGGCTCTGGCAGCAGGATCCAGACTCATCTTCCCAAGGCTTTTCTGCTACAATGAAGTTATAAATGGAAGTGTCAGCGTTTCAGCAGGGGGATGGTGCTCAGCTTCACATGGGGAATAAAAAAACAGCAGAAGAATATAGAATAGGAGGCAACTGCAAAGGTATAGAAAAACTTAATTCAGTTTTTATAGTTTTATATTTGTCTTAACAGCCTTGGCTTCCACTGACACAGTGCACTGGCATAAGTAAGCAGGTAAAATGTGCACATTAACTTGGTAAACACAACTGACTTTTCAATATTGTCTTCATATTGATGTGCACAGGCAATATTGAAAAGGCTTTTTACTCATTCACAGCTGGATCACACACTGTGTAGCTATCATGTATATTAGACTTTAGACAGAAGTGGCTCAAAAAACTCCAAATCTGCCCTTTAAAATTAAAAAATTAAGATGTGATGGGAAAGACCATTTGACAGCCAGGCCTTTACATGATGAGTGCAAGTCTTGAGTGACTTGCTGGATACTATATTTTGTATGGGGTCCCTCTGCCATGACTTTTAGGTATTACATGGCAATAATGTGCTAATTAAAATCTGGTGTGTTTTTTCAGTAAGTTACATGACAGAGGGATGGGTCAGTTATTGCACTGAGGTGCCTGAGCTCTTTATACACAAGTGGGGATGGCACCCCTGTAGTGTGGGGCCCTTTGCCCCAGGGGTTACTGCCTGCATGCTTCACATGGAGTTTTGGATAAGCAGCTTCACAGTAAAAGGGTGAAGGCAATCAGGAGAAAAGGAGGGTAAGGACTGACAAGCACTTGTTCTTACTGGCTGTAATATAATAACAGTAAATAGAAATTTAAATTAGATTGCTTGCCAAGATTATTACCCAACAATAGGTAGAGGAGTCACATAACTAATCTAATTTTTACACTTTATGCCTATAAAATATCTGTTGATGCATTTTCTCTCTCCTCTTTTCTTGCAGAAGCATTTATCATTTTATTTTAAAGTCTGATGTTGGATACAAGTGCTAATACTGCTGCTCGAGCCCTTGGTCTGTGTGCAGCTCTGTTTTGGGGAAGACCACAAAGCCTTCAATGTATAATTTACTGGAGCAGAAAAACTTGCTCATCCCTTCCTTGGCTCACCTGAGTTGAAAATACAATCTCCTCTTAAAACAAGGCTGCACACAGCTGGGTGTAATTCAGCCCACAGCTTCTGCTGCCTTAATTCACAAAGATCAATTTACAGAGGGAAGCCTCCAGCTAACTGAGCCAGGTGGTGGCTTTGGCTTCCTGAGGGGGTGGGTGACAAATACAAGTGGCCTGAAACAAATCAAGGGATAATGCTGTGCCACAGAACGGTGCCAATGCCTTCTGTCTGCAGGTATCTAATACAACTAATAAGCAGCTAACATTACTGCCTGATTTGGCAGGAATTATTACCTGCTGAATGCCTTAATAGATTTCCAGTCCCTCTGTGTGTAATTTTCACTCGTTCCCAAAGGAAAGCTATATAATGTTTGCCATAGTTGTTTGTAGAAATGGGATGCACCACAGGTGTACTTTGAACTTCATAAACTGCTCTGTATTACATCCCATTATGCTTCTTGTGGGGCTGTAATTACTGGGAGCTCTTCTGGGGCAGCGACTGCTTCTTGGGATGTGATTTTCCAAAGCAGGACCTTACACTGTCTGGCCTCTCTTTGTCACTGCAGTGTTTGCCTTCATTATCTGTAATGCACAGACATTGGTAAATCTGCCCAAGTGACTCTTGGACAGCTTAAAATATGTTTAAGTAGTAGCATTCAGAGGTGGTTTTTTATGAGGGCTGTGCTTTTAAATAAAGCAAGATCTCAAAAAATGATTTTGAGTAGTGGGCCTTTTTCAATAGCTTTTAAAAATAGCGAATTTAAATTAGCAACATGGTCACAGATTTAATCATTTAGATGGCCTACCTTATAGGAAACAAATTCACTATTTCAGATTCTAGTTCAAGAGGAAGAAATTCCAGTAATGCTTAGAAATAATAAATTGGATTCTGACAAAGTGTCCTTTACCCATGTCCCTATATTAGGGGAGGAATGGTGTGAAATGAAGAGAAGGACCCAGGCATTGAACACAGAGGGGTCCTGCTCACATTCATTAGCCAAGATGATTGCAGCAGCCAAATAGTTGATTAAAGGATATGTAAAAATACCCATTAAATAAAATAAGCCTGCATGGATCTTTGGCTGGCATGTCTCAAAATGCCATAACCCTGGAATTGCAGCATGCAAAGTGAGGGAAGACTCTCTGAAGTGCCCACCTAAGGGACCTGTGAAAATTAATGGCACAGCAGGAGCACTCTGTAAAGGTCAGCCAGGACTGTGTGTGGAGCCTGGGAGCTCAAAGCACTTGGTTAGCACACTTCTTAAAAATACAATTGTTTTTCAGCAGAGAGGTTTTAATTACAGTAAAACTTTGTGCATCCCACAGTTCTTCTGTCACCCAACAAAACAAAACAAACCTGCTGCCTGCTCCAGATTGGTGCATTGGCACCATTTAGCAAAGAGACTTTCAGGGAGGACAAAGGATTTGGTTCATGAGGCTGCAGCCCATCGAGGGCTGATAATGGCACAAGAGTTTTGTTGTCACATCCAAATGCTCCAGCCAGGTGGCAATCCCTGTGACCCCAGGCTGCTCCAGGGAACCACCAGATACAGCCAAAAATACACCTGCAGAAAAGAGGTACTGCTTATAATCTGGGGGATGTTGCTTGTGAATTGTCTTCTTAAAAATATACCATATTATATCCTCAGTAATACTGCCTTGAACAACAATGCTCTTCAGGCAGAAGTGAAGAAAATGAGAGCTGTAAAGGGACTTTTAAAGCTCCATTTTTGTTATGATTGTGAGTATCATTGCTAGAGCTACCTTAAAATAATGCCCATGTCCAAGGGTTTTTGCAAGTAGAAAATGTAACAAAAATCCACGCAGCCATTTAGTAGTGAGAACAGTCACTATTTCATGGGAAGAAAAGTGTTTTCTTGCTATGCACAAAAACTAGAAATGACTAAAAACATGTCATCCCTGTAACGATTTATCACGCTGAAGCTTCACCAAAACTGCAGAAAAGGGCAATCAGGAATGTTTCTATTTTATCTTTAGATAAGTGGGAACTCCTGGAGCAGCATTGCCTTGATGGGGTGGGAGGATTTCTCTGGGGCAGCCCAGAGGAGGTGGCTGGCTCAAGGCTGTGGCTCTGTCTGGCTAGTGCAGGATGCTCCCATCCTGCCCCTTGGAAGCTGTGTGACTTCACAGGCAACTTGGTCTGGCTGTCAGGGAGGGTTTCCTGCTCTTCCAGCAGGCTGATTTACATTCTCTCCACACACAGCTATATTGAAACCTGCTTGCATTTCTATGGGTGTTGCTATTTTGCAAAATCCTCTAGTGTGTATCTGTCATGTCTCCTTTCTCCTGATCCTCAATAGTCCTTGCTGTCCTCCTCACCAATGCCACCAGTGTATCCAGTGCACTGCCTGCCTCTATTCCCTCTGGAGCAGCAGAACCTGTGGCTGTTCCAAGGAACAGCCCTGAGCCATGGTCACATTTTGATGATATTTACCAGTTTCTGCTCACCTTACACTCACCTTATTTATAGTCTGTTCTTGGGCTACTTCTGTTTTGTTGCTTTCAAGGCTTCATTCTCTTTCTGAATAAAAATTCCACATTTTGGATTGTATTTTCCAAAGTGGCTTTTTTTCCCTCTAATTTAGACAATACCTGTCTAAGTTCATTACCCTCTCTGGACTTCCCAGCCTCTGAATTAGTCTGTTTTTCAAATGTCAGGGACCTGCCACTAACTCCCCATGACACACGGTGAGGGAAGTTATTAAAAAATGCTGGTCCTAAGTGGTCCCCTTGGTGCCCCAGTGCCACTTTAGCCATGGAGCTGCTGTGCAGTGTGCTGCCTCAGGGCTCTGTCCCCAGGACTGGGTGATGTTCCTGCTCTGACTCAGGAGGGGATGCCAGGTTTTATTTGCCTCTTGTTGTGGTTTAACCCCAGGTGACAGCTCAGCCCCCCTCAGCTGCTCACTGCTCCCACATGATGGGATGAGGGAGGGAATTGGAGGAATAGAAGTGAGAAAAGTGGTGGGTTGAGATAAAGACAGCCCAATAGGTGAAACAAAAGCTGTTCTCTCAAGAAAATCAAACCAGGGCATTCATTCCTCACTTCCCATGGGCAGGCAAGTGTTCAGCCATCTCCAGGAAAGCCAGGCTCTGTTGCACATAAGAGGTGACTGGAGAAGGCAAACACCACTGCTTCAAATACCCTCCCCTTCCTCCTCCTTCCCCCAGCCCTGTGTGCTGAGCATGATGCCCTGTGGCCTGGGATATCCCTTGGCTCAGCTGGACTCAGCTGTGCTGTCCCTCCCAGCTCCCTGTGTATCCCCAGCCTCCTCGCTGGTGGGGCAGGATGAGGAGCAGAAAAGGCCTTGGCCCTTTGTGTATGCACTGCCCAGGGAGAAGAAAAGCATCCCTCAGTTATCAGCACTGGCTCCATAGAAAATACAGAACACAACCTTTACTGTGAAAAAAATTGACTCTATCCCAGCCAGAACTGGGACACATCTGTAAGGCCATTGCTTCTTGCTTTTATCTGACCCCTTCTAAAGACACATTTGTTTATCTCAGGTGGAAACAAGTGAAAATCATGAAGCCTCATTAATTCCCTCAGAGGAAAATGCCAAATCTGTCCTGCCTGAGAGAAGGGATGTGGAGATGATAGTGTTAGGATGAGGCTGAGAGATGGGATATCTGAGACTCATGGGGGATGGACTGCTCATCTCCCCACCTACTAATTGACTGCATTTCTTGTGCAATTGAGCTAAAGGAAAAATCTTGAGTCTAAATAATAATAAAAAATAATAATTCAACAAGGAATACAAATCATATGAATGTGAGTAAAATGTAAAGCCTTTTTGCAAGATAGACTGCAGAGCCCCAGTATATCCTGGACAGTTTCATAAATCTAATGAAGCTTTCACACCTTTGGGGACAGGGCTTAAGATGCTGAGCTTCCTATCCATCTTGGGATCAATAGTGCAGTTAAGTCAAAATCACCTGCAAATAAAGAACGTGAGGTAGGGAGTGCAGTTCATCTCTCACAGAGGAAGCAGAATAATAATCAAAAAGCCCAAGCCAGTGAATTTCAAACTTCCAGCATCATCTGTGATGCTGCTTTTTCTGGGATGACCCAGCAGTAATTCAGGAAAAAGATCATGGGGGCACAGGTAATTTCACATGTGGTAGGATCCACCTGGCCCCTTCACTTTGGGGCAGTGGCTTTAAGGCACTGGGTAAAGAGCAAGATCTCAACCAAGTCACCAGACCTGGCAGAGCTGCTGGGGGAAGTGAGAGGCATCAGCTTGTGTTCATTGTCACCTGTGTGGGTGCCAGGTGTGGCACTCAGTGGGGAAATATCTGCAGGCATAGATAAATCATCTGGGGCACAGAAACATTCAGCTCTCACTGAGGTGGAACTCATTCTTCCATTCCAGCCCAAAAACAAAAATAATTCAGGCTAATTACCGAATGGCTGAGGTGCCTTGCAGCATTGATTATTTCATTCCCCATGACAGTCTTTCTTTCACATCAAGCAGCATGTAAGGCTTTGGCAGTGGCTAAGTGCCAATATAATGGAGTAGGAAAAGTCCTGCTTGAGGAAAGCAGATTAAAATTTTGCCTTTGCAGGGGTGGAAGAGCTATAAATGTACTCATCTTTAGGAGGTCATTGCATGGCAATGCGTTGCCTTCTGCTAGAAAGAAAAAGAAAAGGTTATGTTCTAGAGGGTGAAAATAGGGGAGCTGACTGCAGTGGTTAAATGCACCATATATCCTGGTGTTATGTAGTTGACATGAGCCTGTATGATGGCCAGAAGTGAAATCAGAAGGGAGAAACGAGCAGAAGAAGGGACAGCAAAACAGAGGACAGGTGCTGGGAGTGGACAGCTTCAGGGGACAGGTGACCATGGGAAGGACATTGGTGAGGACACAGGGACCTCTCTCAGGACCACTGTTCTTTTTCTTGCAGGCTGGCAGCCCAGATGAAAGTTAAGGTTCAGCTTTGCTGGGGTCATGCAGGAGTGAGATCTGGTCTGCCCACTCACACAGGGTTTTGGGGAAGAAGGGATGTGCTGCAGGAATGGCAGCTCTGTGTCTCCCTCTCTGGAGGTGTGAGTTAAGTGGGCTGGGGAGGGAACAGACAGCTTGAAAAGGGGGTGGAGGTGTGAAAGGGCCCTGCTCAGAGATCTTGCATGTCTCACTCTTCCCTCTGCATGCTTTGCACCTCAGAGGAAAAAAATATCCCCATGCTTTCATTCTAAGTAATAATCTTGTCTTGCTTTAATCACCTCTCAGATCCTGAATGTGCAGAAGAAGCGTGGATTGGTAAAAAATTGACCTTTGTGTTAACACTGGCTTTATTTCTGCCTGCTAACTGCAAAACCTGTCCTTTATGAATTAGGTCTATCTGGAAGTAGAGTGAAGGATGGGAAGTTAAATGTATCATTGATACAGACTCAAATTTCATGGCCCATCAGTGTCCCTGGGTATGTAGGGCTGCATGGCTGAGGTTGTCAGTGAAGTGGTTGTTCACAGAAGGAAATGGGGCTTAGTCATCACTCCTTCTGCCAGGCTGGGGCTGTCTGCAGGAAGGATTTTATCTTAAGACACACAAATTTAAAGATAACTTCCCCTCTCCCCCCGCTTTTTATCCCCTTTGCTTTGGTTCTCAGCCTGGCAGTAAAGCTCAAACATCTCCAGCTCATCACAGCATTCAGGGAGAGCTTGTGGGAGAGTAATGACCAAAAAGCACAAGATCTGCTGGCAACTGCTTAATAACAGAGTGTTTTAAAATGTGTTTCTGACACTTCCATTTTTTATTTATTGAATGTGGAGTACATGCAAATAGAGTGTCTTTGGGATTGCATGCTGAGCCCTGGGACATTCACAGATCCCAGCTATAAATCTGGAATAAGGCAACACACCCCCACTGTGATATCATTACTGCTGTAATAAACATGAGAAGTTTCCTCTTTTCATTCTTTTCCTCATGTGAGATACTGCAGATTTCTACTGTTTGGTCCAGTACAGCCATCCTTTGAAGACATCTGGCCTCCCAAACTGGCAGGTCAGCCCTGAGCTACTTGTCTCCCCTTAAAACTGCTGGAAATTAGGGCTCAAGTTCTCAAAAGCCCATAGTCACTTTGTCTGTATTAATAGCATATGGCGACAGCAAGAATTAATTGGTGAATTGACACCAAAACCTTGCCAGGAAAATAAATGAAAACCCATCAGAACTGGGGAAAGCAGAAGGTGAAATATGATCATATGAAAAATAGTATGATCATATAGTCAGGTCAGGAGAGCAATGTAAAACAACATGACTAAGAGAAATGGCAACTGCCTGGAAATACAAAATAAAGGATGTGAAATAAAATTAGAGGATAGTATGAGAACCATGAGTAGGATGGTGTAAGGCACGATGAAATCTTGCCCAGCAAAATCAGAGAGACAATAACATGAAGGCTGGTGTAGATGTGACAGACAAGACTGGTGGGGGAAGATTTAACGTGAGGATTTCTTGGGCTGCAGTAAGAATGGAGAGGGATGCTGCAGCTGATAGAATGAGATAGAAAAACTATGTTATGCAGAATTATCTGTAAAGCAGTATATTATTATGGCCTACCCCAACTATGAAACAGATTTGTTTCACAGCTGATCACTTCCAGAATTTGGAAATGTCTATGAATTCCCTTCTCTACAGACACACTAAATACCATCCAGATAATCCCAAGCAGTGACTCTAGCATTTGACTCCAGTGCCTGTGGTGTGGGCTGACCTAGGTGCAGGGACAAGCTGTGGGCAAGATATGGCATTTTAATAACTCCTGCTCTGCTTCCAGGGCTTTCCTCTAAGCAGTTTCATTGGTCTTTCCCAATTATTTGTGAAGGTGATATGGAAAACTATGCATGAAGAGAAATCTTTGCTCAAGGAAGACCTGAACTGTGACCATGAGTCTTGGTTAATTCCCTTTCTCTTTATTATCTGCCTCCTTCCCAGCTCTGCACTGTCTGAGCACAGTGCTGGTGATTTGGGACAGCTGGTGGAGGCTTCTGGCTTCCAGTCACTCAGACACCTCCTCTTGTGGATATCTCCCACCCTCACAGGAGTGAGCTGGTGAGGAAGCTGCATGTATATTATTGCAGCAGGAAAATGCTGACAGGACAAACATTCCACTTATTTGTACTGAGCAAATGGATATTGGGAAAATTAAAAGTGAAATTCATTTGGAGTTTAATTAAGTAGGAAAACCCCACAATTCAACAGACAGATTCCCTTAAATAGGAAAATTATTCCGGCTAAAAAAAAACTTAAAGAGATAGGATATGCTCAGAAACAACATATCCAAAAGTTCATAGTAATAAGCTATATATCATGTTGTAGCCCTTGCTGTTTCCCTTCATAAAGGAACAAACTGCCAGCAGCATTTCAGAGGAAAAGGAGGGTTGTGTCTTTGAAGGGATTACTGCTCATGTCTTCACAGGGTGGCTTGGATCATCAGAGACTGCCTCAGCTTAGAACAAAGTGCTCAGAAATGTCACTTGGCAGCCAGGCCCATTGCTGAAATCCTAAAAGAAATGACTTACAGAAAGTTGCCAGACTGAGTCTTAATTGGCCCAGCTGAAAAGTCTTGCTGGGAATTGTGACAGGCAAAGTCTGCACTTGGATCTGTAATTTGTAACCCAGCATGACTTTGGAATGATGTTAAGGTACAAAATGTGCATTTTTGGCAGCTGTGTTTCCATGTTGCAGTCCAGTGGGGCAGGGACCTACATGGCAGCTGCTTAAGCACAGGGATCTGGTGCTGTTTGAGATTCCCATGGGGCACCTTGCTATGCTTCACATCTGCCTCAAGGAGGTCTCAGATGTCCTCAGGTCACCCCTCAGGGGACACTTCAGGCAACTGGAGGGAGCCCTTGGCATCCTTGCTGTGTGGAGCAGCCTCCTGAGATGACAACTTGCCTGTGCATCATATGGTGAATCTGTTTGCACTGAAAAAGGAGTGGTGAATTAGTGACAGAACAGAAGGGGGCAGGTTCAAGCCTCTCTGTGCCATCTCCTCTCCTTGGCTGACATCCCTCTGGCTGTCCCCAGAAACTCTGTGCTCCCCTCTCCATCACCAAGCCCTCCTGCTACCAGGCAGAGAAGTGTTAAACCTGCCCCTGGCCCTTGCCTTGATGGAGAAAACAGAGGAGAAGCACCCTTTGAAAAGGAGAAGACAGACAGGGTTGCTGTCTTGTTCACTGTAAGCTGTACATTATTAAGGGCCCAAGTTGTGTTTATCCAGGGCTCTTTGCTGGAGCTGCAAGATGGATAGAAACGGGAATGAGGGAACAAGGAACCCTTCCCTGAGGCAGCCCTGGGGCTGTGCATCATCTCCTCAGTCAGCCTGTGCCCCAGCTCTGACAGGATGTTGAATTTCTCTAGTGCTTTCCATGAAAGTCTTGCAAAGCCTTTATTTGAGACTAAGAAACAGGCCCAGAGGGGTAAGAAAACCTCCTTCAATTGCCAGTGATGTGTGACAGACGTGTCCAAGAAGCAGGGAAAGCAGCAGGGGGAAACTGAGGCAAAAGCATCATTGCTGCTGCCTGATCACTGGACCACCTTCAGCAGTTTTCAATGGCCAAGTGCATTTCTTCATATTATTTCTGAATATTTAGAGAAGAAGCTGATGTCTTTGTAGCTGCTGCCCTGGGGACTCTGCTGTGCTCTAACTCTTGTGAATGGGCCTGGGAAGGGTAACTGAGGAGAGGAAGATATTTTCCCTTTTCAAAAGCAGGTATCTGCCCATTACCCTAAGTTAGCCAAAGTGTCCTGGGGCACTGGGGTTTGTGGTTGTGGTTTTGGAGCCAGAACCCTTCAGGTGGTCACTCAGAGTGCTTCATTTGGTTTCAACTTGGAAGTCCCCACCTGCCTAGAAACCTACAGGAAGCTCAAGCACAAATGTGTATTTAATGATGAAACACAGCTCAGACGATGTGCCCTACAGCCCATCCAAAATATTCCGAGTCAATGACAATGCAGGGCTCAAGGGCAGCAAAATGGGACCACAAATGAAGAAAGTTGCCGTGGCCAAGCTGAGCTGTGCCTCTTTGTGTGCATGGTCTGAACCACTGGAAATACCAGATAGGTGGACTTTGCTCATCCCTCTGTGTTCCAGACAAAATTAAATCAATATCCTCCCATTTTAGTCGTGCTAAAGCATGGACATAGCCAGTTCCTGCAGCCCAGCTGCTTCTTTTAAACTTCCCAAGCCAGGTAACTTGTTTTTGTGTCTGAGCCCCTGTTTAAAGTCCAGTGTTTTCTGCTTGCTTCTATTTCTCCAAATCCCAGCATGCTGTGTGAAGAGAATGAGTCTACTAATCTGTAACTGAGATCTGCAGAGTGAATTAAATGTGCTGAGTGCTGCTTGGTGATCTTGAAGAAAGAAAAAGCTGAAAAACACATACAGGATAAAGAATGATCAGGCTTGGTACTTTAAACAATTAACATTTTCAAGCCCGTTAAAATGGAAGAGAACATCTGTTAAAAAAAGAAGAAAATGAAAAAAACCAAAATCCCTAAAACTAATTATGCGAATCAGCAGCAAATTCTCAGATCTGTCATATGTGACTTTGAATCTTCTAGTAACTTCTAAAACCTTGAGTGTGGAGTCACTAATGGATGTATTTGCATCTAAAGCAATTTGCAAAATGTGAAAGGTGAACAGCATGCACAAAGGCAGAAAATTAAATGGAGGCTAGACAGGACAAAGCACACAGTATTTGGAGAGGCAGCGCTCTGGCCACATTTAAAAATAAAATAAAGGACAAACTCTTAGTTCATCAGTTCAGTAGAACTGACAGGAAATGTAAATTTTCATCCCAAATGGAAATCAGATTTTCATGGAAACTGAACTGCGTAAGAAAATCCAACAAAACAAACCTAAAGAAATCTGAAGTGGGACTACCTGCCCAAAAACATCGAAGTATGGATTTGATCATTGCATCCAAAGGGAAATCCCAGCAAATTAGTGTCTCTGCAATGTGGCTGCATCTTTACAGACCGTTTTCACCTTAGTTCAGACATCTTCTCCAATCCCAGGGAGCTCCAAGAGTTTTGGCCCAATTAGCTATGAACAAATGAGCTGCCCAAAACACAGCAGTGGGGCACCTGTGCACTCTCCAGGCTTTCTGCCAGGGCTTTGCTTATTGCCACTTTTTGTTTTTTGGCTGCTCAAGTTGTGCATTTCTTGTAACTGCTGCTCTCTTGGAAGCAAAGAGAGCTGATTTCTATAGCAGCAAAATGAAAAATACGTTCCAAACCTGAGAAGACAGAAATGTAATGGTTGCACCTTTCAGGCTGACCTAGAGGTGGAATGATTTCAATTAAAAATCGATTCCAGTGAGTACCAGATAGAAGAGAAAAGGAATAAAATCAGAAAGAAGTTTGCAAACTGTTAAAAAAAATGCTTCGTTCGTATTTGAAAGACTAGGAATCTTCAGACTTGCATTGCAAAGCGATAGGGAAAAGGAAATACATTCTCTGTCTAGACAAGGATGTCAAGTTCGCCTCACAGGTAGCTCACAGAAGGACCAACACGACATCCAGCGCTCCGCTCCCCCTGCTGTGTCACACACTCAGCACTCCGGGGAAGGGCGCTTCATCCAGCATTAAAGCTGCTGCTCCCGATTGCTTCGACTTCGTTAGCAAATAAAAGGCAAATTCATTACAGATGGGTGGCTGGAGGGGGAGGGAAGGGAAGGAAGGGAGTTAAAATGTGTTAATGCTGCGGGGTGCTACAGAGATCGGCTTTAACATTTCTTGGTGCTTGGCCTGGGCTGGCTGTTTGTGCATCCCCTGGTGCTGTGCTCCGGCTGGGGGGAGCGATGACAGCGATGATAGCGATCACAGTAATTACAGTAATCACAGCAATCACAGCGATCTCAGTAATTACAGCGATCACAGAAATCTCAGCAATCACAGCGATCACAGTAATTACAGCGATCACAGTGATCTCAGCGATCATAGAAATCACAGCAATCTCAGCGATCACAGCTGAGATCAGCGGCCAGCCCAGCGCAGGGACAAAGTCAGCATCTGGCAGGGCTTGCTCTAAAAAACCCAAACCGGAGACCAGCCACCGCTGCTCTTTTTCACTCTTGCCGTATCTGCTCCCGCCTCTGAGCACATGGAAACCTCTTTATTTGCCAAATTATAATCTGTGGCAGGTCCCTGAGTAATGGCTGACCTAAGATAACATGAGCAACGAGGAACTGTAGAGAACTTCCTACAGAAGCTGTTTCCCAGATGATTTCAGTGATGGAAAGACGCTGTCCTGTTATTTCCCTAAGGAAGCCCAGCAGGCTCTACCTGACACTTCCATTTACAGGAGCTGCCTTCTGCTTAGAATGGAAATTGTGTCTCTCTGACACTTGTTTTATTTTTATTATTTATTTTTACTCTGTTTTCTAATTCTACAGCTGCAGATCTCATAAAATGTAGAAGCTAAATCACATTATTCACTCCTGACTCGAGGAATGCATTAAGGTGAATCTTGTGAGGGATTTTGCAAGGTACATTTTGAAAATACAAACAGATATTTCACTGTAACCCCATTTTCCTTAATTCTCCCAGAGACAATCAAAACTCCATTGAATTATAAATACCAACCACGACGGGATTATGTCTGCAGACCCACGGACATCAGGGTACGGAATCCACATCACTTTTCCATAGTTGAAGTCCAGAAGGTCAGGCTTGTGGCCATGGCCATCACTGTGCCTGCACAGCCCATGGCTCTGGTGCAGTGGGGGGATTGCACAAGGTGGTGGGGGTGAAGGACAGGTGGTAGAGAGCAGTGCTTTTGCTGCCACCCCTCCTGCAAAGAGCACTTGGTTGTAAGGAACAATTTTATTTAAGCTAGTAGAATGAATCAAATACATATTTTACAACCTTTTTGTCTTGAACAGGCTGCTTCAATACCAACACTACTGAAAAGAAAAAAAAAGATAAGCCACATGTAGAAATTCTGTGATGAAAAAATTAGGCACACTTGGTGGTTCAAAAAAGGAGATTTCTAAAATGTTGAACAGCTGAAGTTTGTCTCAGCTTTACAATTGCTCATTTCACACCTCCTCATGGGCAAATGGGTGTTGGAAGACAGCAATGAGAGCTCTGACTGCACCAGACATCAGCAAAAACCCTGGGTTGCCTGCCTTCCTTGTTTTACTTATTATGCTGCCTGCATAGAAAATGCCTCAACCAATGCAGAGGAGTGTAAATACATTGCACTACATACCCCCAGCTCTAGTGAGAGAGGAGGGATGGCTGGAGCTGATCCAGAGGGGTGCAGGGACCACAGCTCCCCTGGCCCAGGCAGCTGCACCCTGCAGGGTCAGGGACAGCCCAACTCACTGCCACAGGAGGGACAGGTCTGCACTTGGCAGAACCAGATTGGGAAAAACACTGAGATCTTATTAGAGTTCGACATTAACTGCTGACACCTGCCCCAGGTGGCTCTGGGGTCAGAGAGGAAACCCCCTGACACTGCTGTACTCCACCAAAGCAAATATAACAACATGGATTGTAAACCTGTGGCTGGTACAAAGTAAGAACAAACATGAGGAAGGGGAAATCTTATTAAAGTCATCCAGATCACTTGGGAGGCAGGGCTTATTTGGGCAAAATGCATTTTAATCTGATTTTAATGACACTGATATTTTAAAATGGATGTTGAAGAACTCTATTGGGGATATAGGAAAAAAAAAGCTGTACACAGAATTTCAGTCTGCAGAGTTGGTTAGGCTCCATCTGCAAGTGGCAGCATTAAGGAGTTTAAATTTTTTAAATTAGCAAAAAGGAAACAGAGAGGTAACTTGATTACCCTGGAAATCCACAGGGAAAGAGTAGTGGTTACTATACAATTAAGTGATTCAGGTTAAAGAAAGGTATAAAAAGAAGGAATAGCTGAAAGCTGAAGCCAAATAGATTCAAATGAGAAGTCCAGCACAATTTTTAGCAGTGAGGATGATTAATTACTGGAAAAAAATACCAAATTAAGCAGCTGATTAACAGTCTCCCAGTGTTTCAAATTGTGACCAATTGCCTTTGGCCCAGAGTGGACATCTTCAGCTGAACAAAATGGTGCCAGAGTCCTTTCAGTGGTGCCAGGGACAGGATGAGGAGCAATGGCCAAGAAGTTTGACCTCAACATGAGGAAGAATTTCTTTACCTTGATGGTGGCAGAGCACTGGAGCAGCTTCCCAGGACGGTGTGGAGTCTCCCTCTTGGGGAACATTCCAAACTCACCTGGCCGTGTTCCTGTGTGCCCTGCTCCAGGTGGCCCTGCTTTGGCAAGGGGGGGTAAGACTGAATGATCTCCACAGGTCCCTTCCAACCCTGCAAGGTCCCACACACCTCCTGCAGCTGCTCTGTGGCTCCCCATGGCATCCCATCCTGCGGGACACATCCTTGAGCACAATTTTTGAGAACTGCCTGGCTCAGCTAGCCCAGGAATTGTTTGGAAGCAAGTCTGGGTTTTTCCTCACTGTTGTATTGCTTGCCATTTTTTGCTGGGTTTGTTAAACACAATTATGTTTTAAATATTGCACAGAAATTTCGACCGAAATTCTCTCCGGTAGGAAATGCACACAAATGCACTGAAAAAGAGAGATGACCACTTACAAGGCTATAACTTACAATCATTCTTCATTCCATCATTCCTCAGCAGAATTGCTGCATTTATATTGTTATGTAAAGCTACACAGAGCCCGGCACAGAGTCCATTAAGAAATCCCATTGGCTCTCTGGAGAACACTCAAAGCACAGGCACTAAGATGCTGCATTTAGAAAGATAATGGATAAAGATGAAATCAGTTTTTCAGATGAGTCTTCCATTTCCATAGGGGCTGTCTTTATGGTTTCAGTGATGTAGAGTAAAAAGGAAGAGTATTCACTTCCTAATGAAATGAAAAATTTTATTAATTTGGGGATATTCATTCCTTTAAGAGCTTCACTCCTTGAGTTCATTAACTCCTCGAATGTGGCTTGAGCTGATGCTGCCTTCCAGTCCTTGCCAGGATTTTCTTTCTGTGCTCTGGTCCAGGCCAAGACACAAAGAGTTTGCCAAGCCCCAACATAATGCCTGCAGTTACCAAGCAGAGAGATTTCCTATGAAACGATGAGAGAAATGTCCTCATATTCAAATACCCTGATATTCTCAGCTGTTCCATCTGGTTGACTTCTGTAGCAATTACAGATCTCCTCCTGGTCCTGCAAATCCTATAGTGTTTGCAGATCTCACCCTGGTCCTGCAAAGCATCCAGACCTTGGTAATTCATGTGACTTTCAAGGAAAGCCAAATGAGCTCATTTTTTTTGAGCCAAGTGAGGTGTGGCAGCAGTTCCAGCTTAGTGGCCAGGGGGACCTCTGTGTAAGGGCTTTCCAGAGCTGGGGAGCAGCTCCTTGAGGGTCTTGGGCTCCTGCAGAGTCTCAGTCATGCAGAGCTCCATTAGCAGCACTGAGCATTGGCTTTTGGGTTATTTGATCTAAGTAGCCACCAGGGTGCATGAGGTTTCAGCAGCATATGGGATTTGGAGAGTCTTTCTATTTACAGCATCAGGGGTGGGCCATAGCATGAGAATAAATTCTTCAAATATAAAACATGATTTCTGAAACTATTTTCTATGTAGTCAAAATGTTTTTATTAAAATACTGGTGAAGAGGGTTTTACAGAGGATTGAAAGTGAATTTCTGTTTTTTACCTTTCTTTTCTGTCCCATTTCCTTTAAAACATTTAATGCTCTTGGCACTGCATGATTTCTTAGTCTTAGTTGAACATTTTCTGTGATTGAAACGTGTCCACCTGCAAGCTGATTAAAGTGTTTGCATAGCTTTGCATTGTGGAAATCATCTTCACTGTAAAACTCTGCAGAAAACAATCTCTAAAAATCAAACCAAATACCATTGTGGACTGAGACCTGCTATTCTTCCCTAAGTAAAAATATAACCTCATTGACTGGGTTCTGCTGTCACCTGGTCAGCAGCATTTGGTCTTATGTATTCAAAATAGCTGCCATGGGAATAGCACATGAAATTTTGCAGTATTTTTGGATTCTGTTTTCTGAAACTAATAAATTATGAAAACATGCTTCCAGGAAGCTAGACTTTGATCTAAAGAAAGATCATCTGTAATAAAGCCAAATGAAAAGAACAGCATAGAAACTGATGATAAACAAATTTTTTAGTCTGCAAATTTATAGCTCTGTTTATCTCTTTACATACACACAAATCTCTGTATATACATATACATGTTTCCTATTCTTGCTCCATCAACATTCAAAAGCCAGGAAGTATTCAAGTATGTTCTGTTCCAAATCACTGTGATTATTTGTATTTTGCTAAACAACACATTTATGAGAACCTGCCCTCTTCCATCAATTATCTATAGTAGAGTGGTTCAACCTGTGGAAAAAAGGTGATGTGAAAATCAAAAGATGGTCTAAAATATAAATGATGGGAAGAGTATCTTTGGTTGTAGAATTGATAAATAGTAAATGAGATTTGTGAATGAAAAGCTGAGCCTTGGAAAAAAGACATGACAGGAAGAGGGGTGGTGATGTGAACTTGTCAAGGTACAGCACTGGGAAGGACAATTAAAAAATAACCAGTTGTTTTTTTTTTACAAGCACATTAGGCATGTGACTTCTACCCTGGTGGATGAGGAATGAGTAGGCATGAAGGAACGAGTTGTATAACCTACTTTGAGGTCCAGAAAGTGATGAGCAATAAAACCATTTTAAAGTCCCTGGCTGGAAGTGAGAGGAATGAAGGATGAGGATGTCAGTTATAGGGGCCAAGGTAATCATCACATGGCTGAGACCTCAACAACAGCAAATAACATCATCTGAAGGGCAGACTGGGCTTGATGACACACTTTATGGCAGGGAACAGACTGCCCAGGGACACAGGCAGAGGTTCCAGAAGAAACCTGGATACAACTTTGGACAGAGAAGCAGAGAAAGCGGGGAAAAAGAATTGTGCGGCTTTGACCTGACCAGCACAGGGGATTTACTGGGAAAAGGATGATGAAAGGCATTTTTTTATAATCACGATCATCAAAGTGTTCTTGGAAAGGTGAAGTGGGAGAAGTTGATAGAGACGGCACATTTTCGTTCTCTCCAATAATCTGTAAAATTACCACATGGAAAGCAAATCTATGAAAAAAAGTATTCCAAAGGTTTGCTGTTCATTAAGGAATTTGAAAGCAAAGTATTCTGCTGTGGAGACTGGGCACGAAGTTGAACTGTCAGCTTTTTAGTGACCTGAAATTTTAAAATGAACTGTTATAGAAAGTGGAAAGCTGGTGACAAATGATGTTTATAAAAAGGACCTTTGAGTCACCCACAATTATCGTCCAGCTACCAGGAAAATCACAAACATTACACTCTTGCACATCTCCTCCCCACAAATATTGCAATATGTAAGGAGCAGCGTGGCATTTGGAATGTTTGAAGTGATGTATGTACTGCACTCTGGGAAGAGTCACTGGTGCTCATGGCACTGTTCTCAATAACATGAAGTGGACCTGTCCCAAGGAGTACAGGGCTACCAAAAGTGAGATGTATGGGCAAAGAGTGAGGTGTTGTAGCTGTGAAGAGGAGAGGAACTTGAAACACCTCAGGCCTAAAATATAGCTAAAAAAAATGTGCAGAGAAAAAACTGTTTCCATGACTATGACAGGTAAAGGAAGAAGTACTGGACTTAAATTGCAGCAAGCAGGACTTAGGCATTATAAAATGTTTGTAGTTCTGGGCTAGCTAAACACAAGGACACTCTGATTGAATTAGGATTCTCAAAGTACATCATGGTGTACTAAAATACAGCAGTTCTCAGAATGGGAACTAGCTAATCTGCCAGCCTCCCTTGGTGAAGGAGCCATAGAAAAAGAATTTCTTCTTGCTCCATGTCTCTCTCATTTGAGCCACAGTGAAAAAGGCTGTAGGATTTCCATTACTGGGGTTTAAAGGACAGATTAGGCAGATATTTTCCAGGATTTTTTCTGTGGGTTTGATATGTGGTTTCAATTCCAAGTGCAAACTTTCAACTGGAAATTTGAGGAAAAGATCCAAACACCTAAATAAAAGATGCTCTTTTTTATCCTCAATTCCACTTCTGCAGCAAGAATTTGGAAGCTGTTGGAGCCCAAACCCATTCAGCACTTGTGGGACTTTCTAACTTGCAGTGCTGGAAGGCCATTTCCAGAGGATAGGGCAGAAATTAAAAAGATTTGGAAAAGCTGACAGGACTTGGAGACAGCATCCCTTTTCAGAGGAAATCTGCCTTGTGGCAGATGTGCCTCAGGTCTAAGGATTCTGGCAAGGTTTGCCTGGAAATCAGCCCTGCTCTACGAGCCAGGCAAAGATTCGGCAAAAGTCCTCATCTGAGCTCAAGATGCTTAGAGAGAAATAATTCAACCTCCACGGATGGTCATAGCTGTCTTCTGATGAGTGTTTCTGATTAAACTTGGCCGGTTTGTGGCGCGAGCTCTTTCACGCCCTTGATCTCAAAAGTGCATTGAATTCCCTAAAAACCTGCCAGGGTTGTTGACGTGAGGAAAGAGCCCCAAGCCCCAGAAGCACTACAAGGACGTGCTCCTCAGAGTTTCCCACCAAAGCACACTGAGTTTTCTGAAATGCCATTTTCCGGCGGTGCCGGCGGCAGGGCTGAGGGCGGCAGCGCTGAGGGCCCGGCTCTGCCCGGCCGTGGGGCTGTGGCAGAGAATTCCAGCGGGAATCTCCTCACACAGGAGCCCTCACAGCCAGCACATGGACACAAACACCCAGTGCAAGGCTTGACTAAAACATTTATTTGACTCTTCATTCCTAAACATGGCTGAAATTAAAGGGTGAGGGGCAAGCAGGAGAGCCGACCGCTGGCGGCTGCCAGGAGCAAGGCCCCACAGGCCTCCCCGTCCTGTGCTGTAAGTCACTTTTTATTATGCAAGTTACTTTTTATGATGTCTTTTACTTTTCCCTCCAGTGTTTTTAAATTATTTGATGATTCACAGCCTCCCTTTTCCCTAGGAACTGATTTTAGGGAAGGAACACTGCTTTCACAGCCGCACCAGTGCCTGAGGGGAACCCAGGGGTCCCTGGCTGCCCTTCAGGGTGGGTCCCTGCTCATCCCCAAGGCCAAAAGTGAAATTTTTCAGCTCTCCCCCTTCTTTCAGGTGGATCTCTATGTTAGAGCAAAGCTTGCAAGTCATGGAAGAGGCAATTACTTCAAGCTTGCTCAACTTCTTCCCAACTTGTACTCACTGGAGTGTTTCTTACTGATGATAGCCTATGTTCCCAACAACAACAAAAAAACCCCCACAAAAATGATTTGAGAATATCTTTCAAATATAGTCAGTCAAATATGCTTGTCCATAATTACGAAAGATGCACAGTTAAATTGTCTGTGGGAAAAATATGGCTGAAAGGTCAAAATGAACACTTTCGACATTCAAATTTGCATTTAAAATTTACCTGTGGGAAAATGTGAGCCTTAATTTATTTAATTAGTTGTAGGGAATTAAACTTTTCAGACATTTCCTCTTTTTTTCACAGGGAAGATGGCACCATTATATGGAAGGAGATTGTTTGTTATCACAGCTAGTTTAATTAAACTCGTAACTTCTAATGCCGGATGTGCTCTCACATCCAGACTGTGCAGTATAACAATTTATCATCAGTCTGGACATTTTCAGTAAAATAGCAAATGGCTTATTAAAACCATAATTATTTCTTGGCATTGGAACTGCTATTCTGAAAATCATTACAACAGTCACTGATTTCTGTATTTTAAAAACTTGCAATATTTGTTTAAAACCAAAAATGTTGTAAAACTATTTCCCTTAAAAACGTTAAGATTTTTTTTCCTATGGTATTGTGGCAATCGTGGTAAAAGGAATTGTGGTTCTGAGTACCTGCAGTGTAGCCCCAGTTCAGCACAGACCAGGGCAGCAATTTGTTTCATACAGCTGGAGAAAACAAGATGCCATTCAAACAGAAAATAATATAGTTGGTAACAGCTTACTAGCTTATACCTTTTCGTTTTCTTTAGCTGGGTAACTTTTTCTTAAATGTTTTCTTTCTCTAAGTGTTCTTGTCACTATGTACAAGCAGCTTCAGCTTTGATCAAACTTTTGCTTTAACTTCAGTTGTGGTCCTGTGCAGAGGGGTGCTAAGCAAAGTTTTGAAAAGAAATCGATGTGAAGATGCATAAAAAACAAATCAAGATTCAGAGTCTGTGAATCTAGACACAAAAGCTATAAATAGCAATTTCATTTGCTTAAGGGAAGCACAGATTTCATATTTAAGGTAGCCAAAGATTTTACATATGCTATTCTAAAATGAACAGAAATGTTTCAGGTCTGCTACCACCTGAATGCCATTATTCTGAGGATGTCAATTCTGCAAACCCCTCTACCTGCCACTGAGTAGTGCAGGATTTAAGCACATACTGAGAGCTAGCAGGCACCTGCTGTGAGCCTTAACAACCTTGAATTGCCTTTCTATCAGTAACGTGGTGATTATGCTACCCATACCAAAATTCCCTCTTGACCATATCTTAGCAGATAAATGTGTATTTTGTGCTAACTGGGTGGGATAGCAAAAGTAGTTTGCCCTGTAAGACTCTTCTTCTTTCAGTGAAAATGGTGTATTCATCTAAAAGCAGTTGTAGAGAGAAATACCTTCTGTCATTTCCTCTTCGTGCTTTCAGAGACTGTGAGTAAATGTAGCAGTAAATGCTTTTATTTTACAATTTTAAGGAAAGAGATGGCCTAGGTATCTGTGCTCCCTGCGAGTCTCTGTAGCCTCTTCTGGCTGTGAAGCAGGCAGGGTTTTTCTGGTGCTGCAGCAGTCCTGGGAAGGTGGGATGTGAATGGGATTGCAATGGGAAAATGAGTTTACCACATTGCTGCAGGAAAGCACTTTTTCTTTTGAAGTTATTCACCAAGTGCTGCAGGAGAGATTGAGAGGATTCCACTTATCCAGCAGGGACACGGGCAGCAGCTGTTAGATGTTCCACTGCTGTGTGGGTGCACGTGCACATCGAGGTCAGTTCCCAGCCTGTCAGGATGCAGGAATGAGGAGCACTGAGTCATCTGAAGAGACTTTCTCTGAGTTTCTTTAAAAACAGAAAGGGAGGGGAGAAAAAAAATATTGTTCCTAAGAGGTTGCTTGGAATTACTTCTGGTAGGGGCCAGATTGCAATTACAGATGTGCTGAACGCAGTGTCAGCTCTCCTGACAAATGCAGTATTTGTGCTGCTGTCCACAGTATCTATTTCAGACAGCTTGAGCCATAAATGCTCTGGCTGTAAGATTGAGAGCAGGAGCAGAGCCTGCAGATGCTGACAGAGCCTCGGGTTCGTGTTCCTCACATACATTCACACTGATTGCTGTAATGAGGGGACCAAACGATTTTAAAATCAGGGCACCACCAATTTGCAGTTTTTCTGCAAGCCCTATGCCCTTCTGTAGAAGCAGCAAGAATTGAAGTTTATAACTTCACCTTTGCCACCCATCTGCTCAGTCTTTATTTATGTTCTGAAAGAGTAATATTGATCTGAGGACATTATTATAATTTCACTATTTTCTATCATGTTTTCTAGGCATCCAATTGTTTGATTTGATTTTTTTACCATCGCTGTGCCTGGAGCAGAGAATTTTATTGAGTTATTCTGGATGATGCTTTGTGAATTTAGAGTTGTGTAGCATGTAGAGATAGCAATCTTGCACACTATATCTCTTGAATGAGATTGATTAGAATCTCACTGATTCTTATCACCTGGCTTGTGTGAATAAAAACAGCAGCTGAGAGCGTGAACCTGGCTTCCAACAGTAACTGGTCTTAAGTGATATTCAGAAATATAGAGGAAAGGAAAGTTTATACTTAGTAAAATCCAGTTAGAGAATTTTAACTAAACCTTGTCAACATGGTTTATTTGATATCTTCACAACTTGTAGGTTTATTGTCTTGCAATTAAAATTAATTCATCCATAGCAAGAAAAAGTCTGACTTCACGAAACTGTTCATGTGACATATTTTTTTCCTGAAAGCAGGTTTTAAGTCTAATATGCTTAGAGCAGGAATTCTTTCTGAAAGGCCCCTTGACACTGAGAGGGCTTTTCAGGCCTCCAAAAAAAAAATCCCCTAGGACCAGTTCTCCTGGCTGTGAATTGGTTTCTTATGAGGAGCTGTGCATTCAGACTTGGCGTGCTCCTGTGCCATGCAGTAGCACCTCCTCTGCTCTCCTGCATTATTCCTCGAATGGTTTGTGCAGGTTTCCAAACTGACAGAGGAGGATGAGGTTGTGTTTGGTATCTGCCAGTAACTCACCTGTTGTTAAATGAGTTGTTGAGCAATAAATAATAACTTAGAGTAAATGCAGCCCTGGCTGAATTGCAGTTGGAAAAAGGGAATGATTGGAGGGGAAATACCTGTCAGCAGTCAAACAGGTCTTTCATCAAAACGTTAATGTTTGAATGCACTCAGAACGTCTAGATGGGCTGAGATGTCATGGGAAGGATGTGAAAAACAGAGGAGTGTTTTATATCCTAAGACATGGAAACAGATGAAAAATTAATCTTTACCTGATCTGGTTTTCATAGGTGCAAAATGGATGTTGGGGAGCTCAGTGCTGAGCTGAAACACACTGTGTCTTGGGTGGGGAAAGCCCAACTGCACGAGCCCAGGAATGCAGATTTAAGACATGACTCCCCATCACCAGGAATGAGGGGTTGGGATTCTGGTTGTGTGCTTTTCCCTTCTGTATTGGGATCATAAATAGTTAAAAGAGCTCTACTGCCTCTGAAACTTTCAACAAGCCCTCTGTATGTGAGACTCAGCAGGGCTGTATAACATGGAGGAGCAAGGAAAATGTTCTACCTTCCTTATTAACTCCAGTCAAACGTGGAAATTAAACTCACACTTGACAAAGAAGCAAAAACCAATTCTAATTTAAAAATAACTACCCCTGAAGCTTAAAACCACTGAAACACTGTTTTTTCTCCCACCTTTTTTGTAAAGGGCCATTTGCAAGTTTCATTGTTCTGTTATCCTCAGGTTTGTCATGGTTTACAGCCTGGATTGGGTTGAAATTTGTGATATGCTGGAGCTGAATTTCCCAAGTCCTTCCTTAAGGTGTCTTACCTAGTGAGATGTATCTTTATATAATATATATTAACATGCATAGTGTAACTGAAATTCAGAGCACTGTTATTTCAGACATTTAGATATTTAGGTTGTAATTAGAAATATATGCTAAGGTTTAATGATGTCAGTGGCTTGTTATAATGGTCTGTATGGGTAGGGATGTAAAATAAAACATGTAGACTAAAAATTTTGGTTGAAAACCACCTGACAAACAGCAGTTAGTTATGAGCATTTTGCTAATGCCTTATTTACCCACAAAGTCACTTCACTTCATAGGCACCTGTATGGTGCTGAGCTTTGAATTGATAATTAAAACAGTGTTGATAACACACCAATGTTTTAACCACTGCTGGACTGTGCTTGACTTAAGGTCTTCTGTTTCTCACAGTGGTTTTTGGCAACAAAGGGGCTTGAGGTAAAGATGAATTTTCATTAATGAACTCAGTTGCACCTCTGATTTCTACACCTCATCATTAGAGTTCAGGGATAAGAAGGTGGGAAAGCCCAGCAGCAGAGTTCTATCATGGCTATAAATTAGGGTCATCTATTGGAGCTGAGAGGAGGGATGGTCCCACAGCTGTTTGGGTTGGGATACTAAAAGCCCCCAAAGTAGGTGTAGCTTGTATTTGGCAAATGGGCATAAACAACCTGTCCCCAGACACTGCCATTAGTACCTGGGGGACTCCTGGGTTGGGTGGGCATGGCTCTGTAGTCCTGCAGCACTGACAGTGCCTTGTTCCTGGCCCTTGCCTGCTCCTGGCCCTCCTTATGTGATTGAGAAACAGAGAGGAGATTTTCCCCAGAAGCTCTGTTAGACGTTTCTTTATTCACTTGCCTCAAAGCATTCACCTGAATTGTGAATACCTGTTAAAGGTAAAATGCTTTTCTTTATATGACACCTTCTAAGTGATGGCACCTTTAAGAAAGCATTGAAATAGGATCACAGGGCTGCAGAGATGCATAATGAACATACCAAAGCTTTGTGTGAAGTGGATGGTTGTGAGGACAAAGTCTCACTGCTGGAAGTATAAAATTTTTAAAAATGCTTGTTATTTCTCTGAAGAAGCCTGATATGAATCATCTTGTTGATATTCTAATGGACTTATATGGTGCAAATATTCTGATTAAATCAGAAAAAGCATAATGACTTCATTATCAGATACATTTTTGTTCTATTTAAATTCATCCATCTCTCAGAAATGCTCAGTGCAATACCAGAAGGGCACTCACTAGTTGCAAAACAGATTAATTTCAAATTCTAATGGACAGGAATTGATCTAATAATCACATCAGGATTCTTGGAGAATTAAAAAAGCAACCAAAACCCACTCAGAAGACAAATGTTTTATTTTTTGGACACTGACAGCTACAAAATGTGGAGAAAAAAATATTTTCCCTTGCTCTGATTTTAAGATAGTTGTCTACATGTCAATTGTCTGCATAAGAAAACCCCCAGCTTGTTCCTTGTAATAAAGCTGTTGTCTCCTTGCTCCAGCTTTTGGAATATTTTGTTCTAGTTAGAAAAACCAAGCTTCACAGAAGTTATTCCATGTGAAGATAGAATAGACCTGGGACTGTGGCCTGTTTTGCATAAATGCAGAATTTCAGAGCATTAGTGCTGGTTTGTGATCTGAACCAGGGATTTACCAGGGAACCCTTGGGACCTGGGATTTGGTCCCTGGAGATCTGATTGCCCTGAAGCACTCTGTGAGTGGAAATGCCTGGGAGGTGTCTGTGAAGGAAAGGCCAGGAGAAGTGTCTGGCTGTGGAGAAGCACCCCAAATGTTCAGGGAACCTCATGAAGGGTTGGGGTTCTGGGCACTGGTCCTCTGCTGTGGCAACGCTCCTCTGAGGTCTCTTATGTGTGATGCACCCAGGAAATCCTCTCCACGAGATTTGCCTTTGATCCAGGGGAACTTAAACCATATTGCTAAATTTCAGTGGTCTTCAATAGTCTTCACCCTGCTTTCTACAGGGTACCCTGGTATTATACACAATAGATAGGATTTTTGGAATCTTCCTCTCCTTCCTTCCCTGCTCTTTGGCCTTTCTCAGCCTCAAGCCACCTCAGTCTGCTTCCCCAACTTAAAATGCATTTTGTTGCATTCCTGTGAAGTTAGTCTTGGCTCCCTCAGACCCTTTCCTTCTGACAACCAATTTCTGCCAGGGAGATTCTCACACATTCTCACATGTTGCCTACAACCTGCTCAGTGGATCATAACCTGTCTTAACCTGCCCAGGGTTGCTGGTAAACCTGCCTTGTTCTGCAGACAGGTTGCAGAGTGCCCTCCTGGTGAGCCAGCTCCTCTCTTGGGACACATCCAAGATTGCCATCAACAAGCTGAGCTGGGGTGAAGGGGGACATCTCCAGCACGTGTGTGCAGGAAAAGCAGTGGAAAGGGAAGCAGGCAGGCAGCAGTTCAATCAAATCTAACTCTTTGTGGTTCCCTTCTCACATCTGTGAATGTCTCAAAATATCACTAAACTTTATTCCCTCACGGTAATATTGCAGAGCTGCTGACAAAATCTGTTTGCATTTTTCTAACTGCTCTTTTAAATACTGTGGAGAGCAGAAAACTGATGCATAGTTGGCATCATCCTTTCTGCTGCACTCTGGTAACTCTGCTTGGCCATGATATGGTCACATGCCCACCAGAACTAATGAAAGTTCCCTTCCTACCTCATCCATAAATGCATGGAGTTCACCTGTGTAGTTGTAGGCTTTTACCCTTGTTACTCTTATCTCCTCCCCTACTTCAATGTCTGTTTCACCCATTTGCAATTACATTGGATACAACTAATGTAATTACTTTGCAAAACAGATTAGTATCTAGCACCTGCTCTACTTCTAATTTAAATAACTGCCTTAAAATTATTCATGAGGACAGTAATTTGCTGATGCTTCTCTTAGGGCTAAATCCTTGCTTTGGCAGTACAGGTAACAGTGCCTGGTTGTATGTTTGTTTTTTTCCTTAGGATGGTGCTTTCAGTTGCTTAAAACTTTGTCCATCTTCTAATCCTTAGACATATTTTGCTTAGGAATGTTTCAACTGAAACTGTTGAATCAGAACAAAGTCTAAAGAAAAAAATCCTATATTGTTGATGCTAAAAATGCTCTTAGAACAATTTTTAGTAGTGTTAGCAGACTTGGTCATGTGCAAGCAACAGGGAACTGAAAGGGTCAGCCTTTTATATGAAGAGATCTAACCCCAGTCAGTAGCAGGGGTGGTGCTGAAGCAAATCCCAGTTCAATCACAAACCTTCCCAGAATTTCAGTGAATTGATTTGTGCAGTGGGGTACCTGGCTCCTCTTCTGCTGTCCCAGCTGTAGGATTTATCTGACAAGATTTGAGCATGTAAAAACTCACATAACTAAAGATCTGAAAGGTGTGAATAGGGATACATTTTCACTCAATTGAAACATGTCTGCAATGCTATTCTGTTCCCTTAACCAATGTTCTTCTTCCTACCTGAAAGCACAAAAACAGCAGAAGTTCTCAGCTAAGCACAGAAAAATATTGAATAGCGCTAAGGAAGGAAGGATACATTTTTTCAATCTTACTTTCATCATATCAACTTGGCATTGGTTCTGAAATATTAAATGTTCACGCTTTACTGACCTTGTGTTACTGAAAATTTAGAGTGAAGACAAGAACAAACCAGATTAGAGCTCCTCCTTAATTATAGGCTATAACTCTAGCACTGATGCTCTTGAGCAATATACACTTATGATAATTAACTCAGAAAAATCTTCATAGTGAGAGTTTTCATCTTCACATCAGATATGATTTTGCAAGTTGCACCAATCATTTCTAGATATGCTTTTGGAAAAAATGGCTGTGTAAGATACAATTTTCCTTCTACTTGTAGCAATTTGGAATAAAACAAAGTGCTGCCACTTAAAATTTTTCAGTGCCCTTTTACTGAGCTTAGGCCATTTCAAATGACATTTCCCAGGTAGCATGGGAACAAATCATCAACAGGGCAATCATGTTTAGCTGCTCATTAATGAAATCAGTGTTCTGAAGCATGGATTGGCAGAATGAACAAAGCTAAAGCAATTACTAAACTCTCTGCAGAAATGTGTAGAAAATTGAGGGTCTCATTTAAATTGTTAACATCTTACCAGTACTAGATTTGAACCCAAGAAACAATTAATTTGATCATCTGCCATACATACTAATTATAATGATGATGAAACAGTTGAGAAGGGACTTCTCATTTTGTGGGAAAAGGAGATAGGAAAATAATGTATTATGCAGTTGGTAGTGTATTGAATTGCTTTTCCTCTTGAGCATCACTTGCCCCTCTTGGTGGGAGGGAGAGGAGCAAGGGGAGGACACACAGGAGATGCCACAGGGCTGCATGTCACTCACATAAGTGTGTATGAGTGCATGTCACACATTGAGGCTGTGCCTCAATTACTGTCACTGGTGGAGCAGCAGGGCCACGAGCCTTTCCCACATGGGGGAGTTTCCTGCTCACCAGCTACCAGCCCAAAGTCCCTTCTAGGAGAGCAGGGTTGGCATTACTAATGTCTCACACCACACCAGCCAAGTCATTAATTTTGTGATTAACAGCAGTTCTTACAAAAAGAGACTAAACTGTGCATTGCTCTAAACATAAATCTAGTGCAGTGGCACTAAATTGGGCAGGAGCGAGTAAAACAGCTCAACTGAAGCTCATACCTTGCTAACAGGCCATTTAGATAGGCAGACCATAACTTTTGAGCAGCCTGAAATAAATCTGTGGTATATATAGTTTCCAAAATGCCTACATTATCTATTGCTTAATCACTAGTTGTGTAAGAAATCACTGTGGTTATCAGAGCATAGGAAACAGCTTTACTGCTTCCATTAAGAAGTACTGTTATGCTGTAGCAACACATTATCTTCGTAAATCATTTGTACTGGGAATATATTTGTCAGGTTTCAAACAGATTGTGTAATTATCACATAATTTTATTTCAAGGGTTCGTAACAGGGAATTAGATATGACATTTGGTAATATAAACAGTGCACTTGACTCGCATAGCAGTTAGCCATAAATGTTTAAAGAACTTGGCTCTAAAGGATTTTTATAATGCTTTGACAACAGGTTCTCAGAATTCATATTGTGTATATAACATATATAAGGGCAACTTGTGAGACATTGGATCAGTGATGGCATGTGACAAATGTTGTGAATTGAGCAAAAGTGTTTTGCAGTGTGTCAGAGCTGCCAACGCGTTGTCCACAATGCTTCTCGTGGAAAAAGTTATGAAGAAAAAAAGGAAATCTAGGAAAGGTTAGAACACTATTAAAGCTTCCTATATTTGTTACAGAGAACCTCTTAAATGTGGAAGATTCAGAAATGTGAGAGGTAATGGACCGGTAGCAGAGTGCCAGTGTTAATGATGTCTGTCAATGTGTTAATTTCCCTTTGTACCTGGAACGTGTTTTGAGAAATACATCACATAGAGCAACAGAACCAGTGATTTGTCATGTTTAGCTGTATGACATGTGCTGTGAAACTGAGCAGTGTCCAGAATCTTTTCTCCTGTGAGTATTAGGACCTCCAGTATCTTAAGGAGCATTAATATGGCATATGGGGTCTTGTAATTTCACTTATTTGCTGAAGTTTAGAAGGCTGATTTCATAATTACTCAATTTACTCTTCTTCAAAGTGAATGTGAAATCCTATGCCTCCTGTGGGTGCCCTGAGAAGCCAAACTGAGTGAAGTCTTCTGATAACTACAGTGCAAATGCAGTCTTGTTTTACAATGCAGCAATGCTGTGTGGCAGGCTGACAAAGGAAAAGTTATGTCTGGAAGCAGTAAGCACCTTCCCCAGCTCCCAGGCCAACTCCAAGGCTGGAAATCCACACCCATTAGCAAGCACATCCTGCTTTCTGATTATTGTATTTCATTGCTAAGTTGGAATGTACAATCTTTCCAAAGTAAATTTCCTCATCCTATTCTCTCAGTAGTCCTTTAAATCTGTGATCCATAACCAGGGAGCTACTGTCTCTGAAATTGATATGTTTTTCTGAAATGTTACGATGAATTGGGTATTTTTAAAATAATCCTAAAATAGGAACGGATATCAAAACAGACATCTGTTGTTGGACTGAACCCACTGGAGTGACAGCAGGGTGCAAATAAAAATGACCATTATTAAGCCTTTTTCTAGATAAGTTTTGTTTGTAAATCCTGGCCTTCACACTTCTGAACTGTTTATTCCCACATGAATTGTTCCATACCCCTCAGCACTTGCAATTTAAATAGTATTGACATACTATAGTAATATAGTTTTACTTAACAGAAAAGGATTTTCCTTCTTTATGTTTAGAGAGATGTTTTAATGCCTTAAGTTATGATGAAAGAGTAGTGCATTGAGTAGCTGAATATTCCAAATACAGACATTTGAGGACAGGGCACTTTGGCAGTGGTGTTCTGGACAACTTGCTTTTCACTCTGTCCCTACCTGTTCTTACCTGGTCTTAACTTGCAGGACAGGATTCCTGCTGCTATACATGTGGCACAGGATGCCTATGGCTCAGGAAATACTGGGAAGTGCACACATCTCTCACTGCCTCTGACTTTAGGCATTATTTGGGCAGCTTTTGTTATTCAGAAATGCAGATCATAGCTGGCTGCTGCTGAGGCTTTTGTTAATTCTTTGTTTACCCAAGCCAACTTGTTTTTACTTCTGTCACTGTCAATTAGTGCAACATCCATTATCCTCATGATTAACAAGTGGGCTTTGTTTCCATCAAAAGGCTATTGCAATGAACTTGGGAACTTAGCAAATTGGGTTGATTACAGGAGTGACACATGGGTGATGTGCTTGACACCAACATACAGACTGATGATGATACTGATATTGCCAAGCTCTTTATGCCTGATTACCTTAGCAAAGGCCTTTTGAGAAACAGTGCATCCTGAAAGCACTACAACTTGCATTTTTAATATATGGTTCCAATCACCTCTCTGGAAAGATAGCTAGCATTTTATTTTTAAAAAGCAAATAATAGACAACTTGATGGCACAAGTTTTAAGTGAAGTTGCTGCAGGCTAATGAGAAACAAGCTATGGTGGTATAACTGGTCATTCTATTTTTTCAAACTTATATTGCATTTAATTTTACATAAAATTACATAGTAGTTAGTAACTCTCTGTCTTCCAGCAATAACCAGGGGGCAAAAGTAACTCACAAAACTGTGTTTAAAAGCAGAGAATACAGAAAAAAGCTTGATAGCCCTAATAAAGGGATACAACAAATAAAACTACTGTAATAAAAATGGGTAGTAGTAACATGAAAACAAGATCACTAACAGTATCTGTCCTGGGAATGTAAAATGTGAAGAAACACTAGTGGTTGGCCATCCTGGTAGAGATAAGCCCTTCCCAATCTCATGGAAAATCTTTATCCAGTGCACTCCATGT
>VZTT01008709.1:95606-111163 GCA_013400855.1 Buphagus erythrorhynchus
AGCTACAGAAGCTGAGCTGAGTAGCACTGCAGATCTCTTGGCCTTGGTACAGTGGAAGCTGTGGGAGAGAGAAATTCAAGGCAAGAACAAAAGTGAAGACATCATGTCTGGTCACTCTGACTGCTTTGATAAGAGAAGATGTAACAAGGGTATCACTGGTGCCAAAAAATGTAACAGGGACATGATAACTGAAAAGATTGGGCTGCTATGGGAACAGGGGCAAAGGGATCTGAGTGGAAAATTTTGTATGGAACTTAGAGAACTATAAATACTGGTGAGTAGTGTAATAAATGGCTTTGCTTGTGTAGCATGGTCTGTGTCTCTCAATTCCTGCACATGTGAACTGTACTGTGGGGTCAGGGAAAAATATTGCAGTCCTGGACCCTTCCTTTGTTACCTAACCAGGGGGAAAGCACTTGGGTTACACAGCCCGTCATGCCTAGGGTGGATCCACCTTACTGCTGTCCCTGCTTGCAGACTCTTGTGCCAGCTCTTTTTTCAGACTGCCCTTGCTACCTTCCAAATGCCAGAACTGTGCTGATCCAACCCCTTGGGTGACACCAGCTCAGTCAGGTCTGAGATGGTCCCTGTGTCTGAAGATGCTTGAGTGTGGAAGGGGCTTTTCCTCAGCCACTTCCCAGCCTTCTGCTAAAGGCTCTAGCCCGTGCTGTCTCACATTCTGACAAACACAGCTCTCTGGAGAGCACCCAGCCCAAGGGACCCAGAGCCAGGGTCAGCCACGCTGGGAAGGTCCTGTGTGCAGTGTTAGTCACTTTGCTGGTGAGGATGAGTGAAGGTAACCAGTTTTCATGGCTATGCTGGGTCACTAAAAGGGATTGTATCTCTTCTGTCTGAGACATGTGGAGCTGTAACACTCCACATTCTGCAGTGTCTCTTATCCTGCTTTACTTACAGGTATTTAGCAAACCACAGGTAGGATTCTGTAATGTATAGGAGGCAAAGGACAGAAAGTGCAGCCTAAGAAGAGGAGTTAAAATGTCTGGGTGCTCAGTCACACTCTGATTATTCACTGTTGCAGGGCTGTGTGTCTTGGGCCACCGCTGAGAGCAGAACTTGAGAAGCTGCTCACTTCTGACGTGGCCTTTCCAGCAGCTGCATTCCCAGCACATCCCTGGGTTACAGTTTGTTAGAGAGTGGCCTGTGAAGAGCCTCTGCAGAGCTTGCTCTGAGCAGCCCCGCACTTTTATGTGTTATTCAGAGACTACCTGAGAATGGCAAAGAGCTTGCCTTTTCTAAGTATGCACATTGCATAAATAATGCATGTCCCTGTGCAGCAGAGCTGGGGGATGGCAGGATTTCTGGACCCAAAGGATATTGGTATGAAAGACACAAACCTATACATTTAATTGTAGTATTTTGCTTTAGTTTTTACTGATTTTGATACACACACAGAGCAGGGAACTTTAACATCTACATTATTTTGGCCTTGCTGGACAAGATCAATATTTTATGCATTTATTTGTATTACTTTTTAAAAGATCCAACACCATGCGTGCTTTGGAAAAATCTCTGAAATCTAATAAAGACCAGACCTTATTAATTCTTCTTCAATCCTACCCTAAATCAAATAGCTCTCTACAAACATACGCATCAAAATAGTTCCTAAAATTGCTGTTCAGTTTCCAACCACTCTAGTCTGTTTTAGGGTAGTGGTGTAAATCTATGCTTGGCCTTAAAGTGCCAACTGGCCAAGAGTGTCTTGAAGGTTTATTAGTCTCTGGTTCATAAGGGAGTGAGTAAATATAAATTTCAAATGCCAAGGACTCTAAAGGAGAATGTTTGGCTTTTTTTATACTGAAAATGCTTAGTTCATGAGCTCAACTGCAGCCCCAGCAGTTGTGCTGCCAAGAAATAGAGAGGTGTGAGGATAAGCTGGGGCTTTGATAAAACCAAAATCTTGAGTAATTTGGGAACCTGCAGGAAACAGACTCATACTGCTTATCATGTGGGCTACCTAGTTCTCCAAGGTCAGTCCTAAAAGATTTAATATGGACTGGTTTTAAGATGCTAAAGGCCCATGTGTTTATTTCACTTGGTCTTCCTTTGTGAGAAGAGGTGCCAGCCTTCAGGTGACCTCAGCTGGGAGCAAGCTGCCTTGGCTATGGTAGCTACTTGGTTTTCCAGCAGCCAATGAGACCATATCAGAAGCTCAGGAAGTAGGTTTTTAACTTGTCCTTTAGAAATTGGCAGGGCCTGATTTCTCTTATTACCAGGTTAAGGTCATCTAGCAGCCTGTCTCTGCCACAGAAAAGCTATAAGTGGATTAGCAAGGGTAAGGAAAGCACTGGATCTCACTACAACCTCTACAATATTCCTAATTAAAACTAGAGTACACTAGCCTAATCTTAACTCATATTTACTTTGGTGCTTTCATTTAGGGGGATAATGAGAGAGATGTGCAGGAATGTTTAGTTTGCAAAGAAGTCTGAGATGTGTTATTACAGCCATGTCAGCATGGGACAATGGCAAGGGAATAAGAACGACACTGCCTGAGTGGCAGAGGATGCTCTGGAAGAACAAGGGTTTTTTCTCTGAGCCTAGATTTGCTAAGCATCCAAAATATTTTCAGCAAGTGCTGGAATAAAGAAAACTTGATGTTGCCTTTGAGTATTTATGGTAGCAAGGAGGCTGCATAGCTGTGGCTGCTCAACCCCAGGCAGCTGCTGGGCACTCCCAGCCTCCTGGAGGGTACAAAGGCCAGTTAACATTGGTCTGGCAAGTTGGCCTGGGCTATTTCTCCTCTCACATTACATGCTACAAGCAGGAAACCGCAGTGGAATGGGAAAGCTCCTGCACTACCCATGTAGAAGGCAATGGGGACAGGTAGAGAGCAAGCTTTTGTGTCTCTACTTCCTTGTCTCCACTCTACCAACAGCAGTGGTGTAAAATCCCATCTTTACTCTTGATCTGCCTTTTACAGTAACTGAAGTTATTGCAGATAAGTGCCCATGAAAGCTCTGTCAACAATCATACAGGAATTTAAATGAGAAAATGCAATGGAAAAATTGTTCTAAATAATATTTTTCCAGAAAAGAATTCTCCCTGGTAAATCACAAAGCTAATGTTAAAGAACATGTTTTTGTCAGATTGCACAGGGTTATGCACTCAAAAAAGATATTTTGTGCATAATTACAAACTATCATTACCCTATTTCTCTTATTTGTGTTTAGAGACACAGTTTGGATCTAGGGCTTATTCAGGTGTTTGGCACATGGACTTTCTTTCAAAAGGGATATTTTTGGCAAATTTTACTCTCCTTTAATTGTGGTCCTGGTCACGGAGGAGGTTCCTCAGAGTGACAAATTGGAGGAATATGTTCCCCCATTTCTTGCTGTGCCTTCACTCAAGTATGTGAAACTGTCACAGACCAAGGTGGGTTTTACAGAAACACTTTGTAACACAGTAAAAAATACTGCAATGTTTGGTCTGGATAGCTCCCACAGGACTTCAGGCATTGAAGGTGAACACTGAAAATCTGAAAAGTCACTGTGGACCAGAGGGAGGAGAGATTGGAGTGACTACACTGACATTGTTGGGGCCTTAACTGGCTCTCTAAATTACATGAGCCTCTCCCACAATGACAAGAAGTCTTCTCAATTACTGCAAAGGCAGTAATTGATATCAAAGCTATCTGCACCATTTTGTTAATTTGGAAGGTAATAGTGCTTTGCCACTATCTCTGGGAAAACAAAATGAGTTTATTGTAATTGCTAATTCTGAACACTGGTGCATTTTCTTCAACAATTTAGAGAGAAAACATGTCACAGACTTCCAGGCTCTTTCTTTGAACTACTAACTCATTTTCGTTCAAGACAATGAACGACATATGACGTGGTCATTCCAATTTTTGTTTTTTATTTCAAGTTAGTTGGAGACATTTTACCTTGAAATTAGACTGCAGTATTTGCTGTCCCTGTAATGGCATTATTTGATTATTTTCCATGTACTACAAGTGGAGCAACAAGCATCTGTTTCATGATGTACTAAGCATATTTCTCAATGTTCTCAATTTTAAAATTAGACCTTCAGCTCCCCTGGTTTGCATTCCCAATATCATGGGTCTCAGTCATGTTTAACATACATCACGTGTGTACAGCAGCTCCACACAGTGTCCCAGTGCCATTTTTTCCCCTCCAGTGATGATGGTGATGAGGAGAGGCCCAGTGCAATTGGAAAGAACATATTTGCTTTGTGGGACCTGACACTGCTTTTAAAGGTGAAATCTTGTGCCATATATCCAGAGAATGCAATGTGAGCTGTCTGTAGGGTTTTCTTTCTGTTACATAGTAATATGTATTTAGAAGCACTTGCTTTAGTGAAGGTAGAAGAATATTGTGTAAATATGCTTATTGAAATAAATTATATAGATAAAACTACCCAGAGTATTTCTTATAACTACATTTACTAGAAAAAAAAAATAAAAAGCTTTTAGATGTATTTGTTTTGAAGTAGATAGGAGTAAACAGACTAAAAGCTTTTATTAACTCAGTCTATACAATGTGTTGGTAATCCAAAAATTGAACAGATTGCTCAGGGACGTATAATACAATAGAATAATGTTCAAAATACATCTTGAAGATAAACAGGAGCAAAGATATAAAATTATGGATGAAACTTTAAATGATGGCAGCTTTTTACAAGAAGCAGCTTATGCTGAATTTCTACTCTTCTAATGGAATCTCTGGATATAGATATTCTCATGTTGGAGTCTGCGTATTTGCACTGCCTGTGCTGTGGAGCAGTATTTGCTGTTCCTGGAAAAGAAGCCCTTCCACAAAAAAATTATAATTTTGAGATTCAGATGAATTATGCCATAGAATTTACAGAAATACTTATAACATTTGGTAATGAATCAGTTTTGTGAATGGTTGCATAAATTTAGAATTTATTTCCTAAAATCATCCTAAAATCATCCATAGTTTATTGGCAAGATAGAATTGGACAGCAGTTCCAGGTTTGGAAGTTGTATGTTTGATGCTGGCAAAGTGGCACCACCAGTGTGCATGTTTGCAGCTGAAGAAAAACCATTACAATATTTATCCAGTCAAATGTTTCATCTGATTAGTGCTAATCAAGCCAGCAAGGGGGAATTAGTAAGATTTGGTTAAAAGGTTATAAAGTTTTGTTTAGAATGAAATGCATCCAGAAAGTACATTAAAAGAAATACCAAGATTTAATTTGGGAAAAGCTTGCAGCAAATATTTAATTTCTTATACACCTATTTTTCTCTTTCTACAGTGAAATCTCTCAAAACATTTTGGAGTCCTTGTCTCTGTCAGTGCACTAAATTAAGCTGTATTTTGCATCACTGGGGCATTTCTTCTGGAAAAGGAGTTCTTTTATTTTTTTGGATTGTTGTTTTCTGTATCCAGGGATTTTGCAGCTTTGCAAAAGTTGTGGGAGCTCCTCCTGCACTCCTATGCAGATTGACTCCCCTGCAAGCAGCTGCATTGCTGAATGACTCAATCTCTGAAAACAGTGGGTTTTTTGTAAATGTTTCTTGAATTACCTGGCAAAACACAAAGATGGATAAGACATGAGTGAGGCATATACCCTTTATTCCTGCAGTGAAAGCAGCTGGTTATAGATTTAAGAAAATGAGGAGTTGTGTTTTGCTTCTCAGTCCCTGTTGCTACTGTGTAAATGACTCCATCCAATTAAAGTGTAATGTGTTGACTCTATTATGTGATGGCAGATTGGGCTTATGCTCTAACACCTGCTGTAGCTCACCAGAAAATAGGTGTGCTCAAAGCAGGATAATGCTTTGCTCATACCAACGGTGCAAGTAAAATTGCTTTCTCACTGTGCATATTATGGGGAATATCTTAAAAGCCTCTTCCCCTCAGTTGCCTTCAGTAGGAGCTTTGCCATTGACTTTACAGGCAGCAGGCAGAGGTCAACAGCAAGCACTTCTCCAGAGGGACATCTGTGTGACACCAAGGGACACTTTGAGCCAGGACAGTGGTACTAATGAGCCTTGGATGGGGCTTCAGAAGGAGCTGACTCAGCTCCCTGCTCTGGGGGAGGTTTGCCTCCTGCACCTTGCTCAGGATTAAGTTCTCTGTCAAGTGGGGTTAAGGCTTTTTGCTCTCATCTGTTTGTCTGAACTTAGATCGTGCTCTGAAGTGGTGTTACTGTGTCTATGTGAGCTGCTGGATCTTTTTTCCCAGGTGTGACAGAGGCTTGTTTGTAACATAGTGCTCTTAAGCCCAAGTAATCAAAGCACCCATCTTCAGAAATCTCAAAAGTTCTCCAGATTTTAGCCTATGTCCCTATGGTACATGTTGCAACTTAAAAAGTCATGAATGCTATTCACAAATATATCCTGTTACTGTGTGAGTGTGCCACTTCCTGAATTTGACAACATGCACTGTACTTCATCAGATAATGAAGTTGCATCTGCAATTTATAAAAGTGAGTACTTGAAAGAAACTAATTTCTGCAGTTGTTTAAATACAAATTAATTTTGATCAGATAATTGGCTTTAAAAAGTACTTCTTGGAGATAGCATATGAGTCCAAGTGGGTACTCCCTCATCCAAGTGAATACCCACTCATCCAAATCTCTGCAGCACTCACTATAATCAGATCAGAAACTTCCATATTTTTCCAGATTGTATCCTGCTACCTGAACGCCATTGCAAATATTTCCCAAATTCATTGGATATCTACATGGAGCAGTAAGAAAATATCTTCAAAAGAAGTTTGAAAGCCAGATTTTTCTCTTTCTTTTGTTAATCAATACACAAGCTTGTTCTCAAATCAGAACTAACACCCCAGCAGAAGTTCAAAAGGAATAGTCATGGTGTGCAGAAGAAGGGTTTGGCCCTGTGAGAGGCTCAGAGGCTTTGATGGGGACTGTAGGAGCACTCTGCTGCAAAATATTATATTTTCTCACATTTGTTTTAAACTGCTCACGCTTCCTCACGAAACAGGCCATCCCCCTGTCAGGGTGCAGGCATTTTAACTCTGTCAGCAAGTGCTACAGCAGAATCTGAGTGTTAGGAAAACTAGGGGATGTGGAACCATCCCATGAAGCTGCAGGGCAGGAGCATGGATTGTCACTCAGCTTGCCCAAGCACCATCCCCAGAGCTGGTGTCTCTGCTGTGGGAAAGTCAGGCTTGAGGGAATGATTTTATTGACTGTGGGCCAGTGAAGACTGTGGGAATATGCCAGCAGCTGATGAGGTGCTGGTTTAGCTCGGGGCCTGAACTCCTGTTTGCTGAGGGGTGTGCCAGGAGTCAGGGGAATGGGAGCAGGGGGCTGCAGGTGCCACTCGGGTCTGTGCCAGCAGCCAGCCCCTGGCAGGACAGATCTCTGCACCTCTGCACGCCTGCTCTGCACAAAGCCTGTTAGAAATCTGGGCCACTTCCTCCAAAGGGGCTGACAAAGACAAATGTTGAGCTTCTGTTTGATTCTCAGGCTCACTGCAGACTGATTTATGTGTATTGTCTCATGTAGGGAAGCTTTCAAGAAACTTTCAAGAAATCTTCTTAGTGGTATAACTGGTATTCACTAAGCTGGAAAAATTTGGGAATTTAGTTTTTAATGTAGATTCATGACACTAAAGTTGTTTTTTAATTTTTTTATTCAAGTATTGTGTTTGAAAAAGAGCTATGAGATATAAATTACCATAACTCAAATTCAAAAACAAAGTCCAAAATTAATTTATTATGTGTTCTGCTCCTAGGTGGTTTAGTTAAGTAAACTTTCATTGTTTCAACTACTGTAATATTTGAATGGGACTTGTAAGACATTATGTATTCATGACTTTGTTTTAAATATATGACCAGAAACTTATTAATATTTCTGAGTTCAAATGTACTTAATCACTTCTGCTGCATTATGAATCATCCTGTTCTTTCCTGTAAGTTTCCATGGCAGAGAAGGATGCTCAGGGACTACTAATGGTACTAAGAGATGCAAAAAATCAGAGCACAGAGCATTTCTTCAAATTTTGCACAGATTCAAATGAAATATTTTCTATTCCTTCCAGGTCATTAGTTTAAAAGGTCCTTAAGTTAGGATAACAGTGTTAGTCAAGAGAAAGCTGTATTAAGCAATTTGAAAATTGAATTTTTTATCAGTTTTATGAAGATTGCTTCAAGGGTGTGGAATTTTTAATAACTTTCTTTTATGTTGAACTGCCTGCTGCAGCCTTCATGGGGAAATAGAAGGAGCTGGAGATGAAATGAATGCTAACATGTCTGCTTCCTGGCTTTACCTTAGCAATTTTATAACTGGCAAGAAACACAAAATCCCTTTTCTGCTGTAAATCAGCATCTTTGAAAGAAGCCCTGGGACAGTATGATAGGTTACAGTTTTTCTGTACTGTACTAATGGAAAACAGAACACGAAGCTAATTGAAAGAGCAATCACGCTGTATTTCTGAAAAGTCAAGATAAAATCATTTTTCATAATGAAAGGGGAAATAAGGAATATTTCTGGCATTGGACACAAGCTTTTATCTGGGCTTCTGCTGACACTAATCTTTGTTCACAGGTGGACATGTGTGTCAGAGCTCTCCCCAAGCCCTGTGTTTCCCATGGAGGGAGGTTTCTGAGCTGGAAGGGGGCTGTGCCGGAGGGGCAGGGGGAGGCAGCAGAGGAAAGCAGCAGCTCTGCTGTCAGCCCAGCTCAGTTGCAGGATCACTGGTCCAGGCTCAGTTTCAGGAATCACTGAGGCCCTGCTGCAGCCTGCAGGGCACAGGGAAGGCTCTGCTGCCCCAGGGGTGCCCCTCAGCCAGGCTGAGACACACGGGCCACGTGTTTGGAGGCTGAGAAACACTTCTGAAAGAAGAATTTCAGCCGCTATTCTTTCTCCGGTTACATAAATGTTTGTTTCCTGTTTCTCCCAAAACACTTTGTTGGGTTTCAGTTATTGTGCATTTTCTGTTTAACTTTTCCACCTGCTTTTCCTTTCTGGCCATTTTGGTTTCCTTCATGTGACCTTGGTTTATGCAAAGTCTTAGAAACCAATGCCTCAAGGACCTGCTCTTCTCCACTGTGCTGGCTTCAGAGGGTTAATTTGGGAACTGGCACTGCAGAATTTGTAGGGGTAATAAGCGCAATATTTAATAATTTATTTAATAATTTATTTAATCAGCAGATCTATGCTGGTGCATTTTGAACTCTCCCTGCTTTAAACCCATGATACTAAGGGTTTTGAAAAACAAAGTGGGGCAGGATTCATATACAATCTAAGAAGTAGTGATGCTGGTTTTCTTGGACTCAGAACAAAGCAAGCTCTCTTCCTTTCATAGTGGGCCCTCACTAATTCTTCACTCTTGACAGAGCATCAGATTCACCCTGAGAACATTAAATACAGCTCAGATCAGTGCTGTTTCTTTGACAGCTTTCTATAGGAAGCACTTCTGTGTTATATACAGGCATATGAGGCTTGGCATATGTGAAGCGTGTTCAGAGTTTGCAATCTGCTTAATTAAACGTGGTGGTATGAATGTTGAGGGAGAAAACAGGCAGAAATAAAACTAACTGTGTCTTTAAAAAAAAAGGAAAAAAAAAAAAAAAGAAAAAAGAAAAAAGATGTAATGTGAGAGCAACCAAGGAATATTATTTATTTTATGAGTAGCTATAACTGTTAAGATTTTCAAGACCACTTGTGTGCTTTGAACATTTTAAACATTGTGCAAGCAGTAACAACTCCAAATGTAAATGTTCTGGCTAGCTTTGAGGATGTTGACCCCTTGGTTTTCTCAGAGGTGCAGCTAATAGAAGAGCAGTGATTAAAAATGTTAGGTTTTTCTCTTTTTGATATTTAAATAAAGAAGTGGTTGGGTTTGCTACTGATACCTGAAAAATATCTTTAAAAATATCTTATGTTTCTTAATTGAAAATATGGTTTTGGGGAAGTATTCATATATTTGTGGGAGAGCTGTTTTCAGTGCCAGGCAAGGAGGCACTCAGGCTGCTTTCTCTGTGTGGAGAACAGGTTTCTGAGCTCTGTTTGTGCACTGAAGTTTTCCATCAGTCTGGGAACTTGTGCCTTCCAGCTGCACCTGCTGCCATTTTGTTTTCCTCCCCCAAGAGAAGCATCAAGAGCTAATTCATGTTAACATTTGAGGAATGCCACAATGAAGCCTTTATAAGCACATTCAGCTTAAAATTTAAAGGTTGTCTGTAGTGGAATATCTGTAAGAGATTGAACTGCCATAAAACAAATTCCAAACATCAGTTTGAAAACGATTGTTAAATTAGTGTTAATGTTTCCTTGTGGCTTCTAGATGAGTTTTCATTTGTGCTCATAAAAAGAACTGCTTTCTCAGTATTGCTACCTGTGGATTTAATTTCTGATTTCAAAGACTTTCCTGCATAACTGAGGAATTTTTCTTTCCTTCCAAAACAGGAGTTGCCAGAGTGGGAACACTGGGCATTTTCTCCAGAGAAAACAGATTGAAGAAAAAAATAAAGCACAAAACGTGCTCGTATTTAAAAGGGTTTCTCTGTAATGGTCTTACAGTTGAGTGTATATGTCATATTTTTATGTGCAGAATACATGTATTTATCTACTTCTATAGCATTGTATACTAAATTAGGGCTTTGGACGTAAAAATCTTTAAAAGTAGAGCTACAGAAAAATAGTCTTGATGCACAGCAGTTCCATCTGTTTCTGGCAAGGGAACCTTTCTGAGGTGCCAGAAGAACATGCAGGTTGTACAGGCCCACTTTAGCACTATATCTAATACATATGCATGTGTATATATATCCACAAACATGTATTATCATGCAAAATGTGTACTCACTCCTGCAGGTTGGTAGACTCTGTCCTTCCTCAGGGTGGATTTGCTCATCTGCCTCTGAGGTGCAGTTTCTAAAAGTCAGAAGTTTTGTGGAAAAGTACAATGAATAACACTGGTAACTGAAGATGAGAAACCTCTTCACAGCTTCAGAATTTTCTCAGATTTTTTACTCTCTTTGTTAGTGTGATCATCAGTGATCTATGACAGAAATTTCTGATGTCTGTTTATTTCACAATCCAAAGTGCTTAGTAAATGCTCTTATCTTTAAGATTGAGGATGAAGAAAATACCCCAGTACAGAAATCTGAGAAGAAACTGGTCCTTGAAGTTCACAATGCCAGAGGCAGCATTTGATGACAGGTTTTTCCCTTTGATGGTTATTGGCTATCACTGAATAAATACTCTGCATATGCCATTTTCAGCTCAGTGGTAGATTAATGTGCAGAGCAATTAAAATTTTACTGGGAAAGAGAATTTGATTGCTCACCTTACAAGAGAGATCCCACTGCTAGAGCTCAATGCAGCCTGAACCACCATGGGCTTAGATTTGAAAACCATCACTCCTTTCCAGGAGTCTCCTTTAGTTTTACCCCCTCTCCATGGCAATTTAACCAACCTCTCCCACTCTAAGGCTGACAAGCAGAAAAAGAGAAGGCAGAAGTCAGCTGCCTAGTTACTACCAGCAGAAAAAAGAAAAGATCAAGTATTGAAGTTCTTGTGAGAAACCTGGTCTTGGAATGTTTTCCCTTATTACTTAAGTCTCAAAGGGTTTGGATAACAAGAGAAACATCAGACTTAAAACTTTAATGTCTCCTTCATACTGTTGTCTGAGGAATCCAAAGACACTTGAGTGTTTCTTGTTCGATGCTCATGCTTAGGATACTAGCCAGAAAGAAAAAAGGTGGAAAATTTCGGACTAACTGAATAAAGAGGCAATATTAACAAACCATTGGAAGTTGTTAGACAGGGTTTTTCTTCTCTCCTTGGAGAGGTCCTGATACTTTTCTAGATTAAGAAGCATTAAGACATGGATTTATAGTTCCTTCCTATCCCAAACTAACTTACATTTTTAAGCCATTTGACATAAAATCAAAGGTTTTTAGGACTATTGAAAATAATTTTGTAGCCTACTTTGTAGTTTAGACTTTGATACCTTTTGGTAAGGCTGCTGGATTTTTCTTTTCCTTCTTGGATTTCTTAGTCATAGAAACAGAAAGCACTGAGAATGTGAAATAGTCTGGAAATGTTTGGTCTTCCATCAAGAAACACAACATGTCCTTTCAAAGCTTAATTGAGCAGCACAAAGCTAACTAGCTGTCCAAAGACAGGGCATTTAATGCACAATCCAGCATTAATTTGTTCTACAGACTGAGCGTATCTCATATATAAATGCCTTTGCCCTGTGGCTTTCCAAACAGCTGCAATATAAAAAAAAGACTGATAACTCTGTCATGTAAATGTTGCTTGCTTCCTTCACTTGTGCATAAAATATTGAACTGCATGTGAATTGTAACTGGAAAGTTTTCACAGTCACAATGAAAAAATAATTTGTAATTTTATTCCCTTCCAGCTGGGAATAATGTTATCACTCTGGGAAGCAAAAGCCATCATTTGAGGTTTGTGCTAGATTATCATTTACAACCTGTTAACCTAATGTGTAATTTAGATGGGATATTGAATAAATAGTTTCAAAGCTTTTTGTGGGTAGTAAATAATTGCCTTATCACTTTCTCTTTATTGTAAAATTCCTAAGTATATTTGTTAAGCTATTAAAACACAGAGGAATTGTTGCAGTTTATATGAAGTTTTATGTTGTTAATCTTTGAAGCATATAGCATCATTTTCAGAGACTATTTAACAAATTTTCTCCCTTCTCCATCTCCAGTAAGAAAATCGTGATTTTCTTAGGATTTGCAATGAATGAGTTCATGAAGGATGACTTTTCATGCCCAAATGCTAAATCCTATAATGTTACCCTGGGTGTCTTGCTGAATTCATTGCTCTACAAATGTTTGCATTCAATTTCCCCTCCTCTTAATACCTGTTGTTTCTTTTGTACATTGCACTATTTCTTGAAAGACCACCAAGGAAAGAAGTTTTGACCCTTTTTGCAGAGAGCAAATGCACCTGGTCCTTAAAATATATTTGCAGTGAAGTTCTTTTTCCTTAAATTTTTTTCTTCGGCCATCTATGCCAAAGAATTTGGAGGCGTTCATATGAGACCCTGTGCTTTCCCCAGGCTCTGATGAAATCTCAGGAATGAGCCTCCAGCAAAACTTCCCTTTTAGGATGAATCTTAAAGGGCAAAGGGACAGAGCTGATGTGTACTTGGCAGCCAGAAACTGGCAGTAGGGAAGGAGAATGTGAAAGAGGGAAGAAATGAGAAAAAAAAATTATTTCAGAATGGCTGGAAGAGACAACTGTCAGTAAGAGAACTTTTGCCAGTGAAGTGAGATGTGACATCCCAAAATTTAACACTAATCCATACCAAGTGATTAGGGATAGGAAATAAAGATTCCTCTCTCCTATTAAAATTTTGTCATGCAACCCTTTCTCACAGATGGCTTGTTCAAATGCTCTGTTCTGGCTGGTGCCTGGAAGTGAGTGGATATTAATCCACTCCCTGTGAGCCTGCTGCTCTGCTATTGAATGTCCTGTGTATCCCCTCTGACAACTCCTCTGGCCCATGTGTCTTTATTTTCTACTCTGTGGAGTCTCTTAACTGCCCCTTCCTTAGCCTCGAGTTGGTCAGGTGTGTGTGGAAATAAAAAGTGAGGAAATCACATTATTATTTGCTCATATAAATTGGTTTCCCCGTGTAGACTAATAGAGTGTCAGTGATTTATAAAGGTTATATATCAAGGAAAGAGATAATGGAAAGATATTTTCCATTTTCAAATTTTAAGGGAAAAAAATAAAAGACAACCCTATGAATTTTATTGCTAGGTCATAATTTATTTTCCTTGTAGTTAACATATCTATATTTAAAGAAGCCAGTATTAAATTTCAGGCTTTATAGAAAGCTGTGAGTACTGTCCTTCCAACCTCAGCTGGCAGCTGCATGCCTGGATGAGGTTTCTGGAGCAGGCAGCATTCATCTTGTGAGTGCTCCTCAGCATTGTCTCATTTTGCACTCTGCTTCCTCCATCCTCTTATGAACCCAAGGTGAAGGAGCTTCCCATAGGGTTGTGCTTCCCTCTCTGCCCTTCTTCACCTGGAGAAGTGTCTTCCGCTCTCCCGAAGGACAGCAGTGATGATCCAATCACCAGATGGCCCTTGTGCAAATGGGAAAGAGAATTTTTACCCAGATGAAAGATGGAAGATGACTGATCACCTCCTCAGGATAACAGGTGGGAAGACAGTAAGTCTATCCACAAATCAGTTTTTCTGGGAACATGATCTCTAGTTCATACATTGATATTGGTGATTTATTGAGCTGCTGGTCCCTCTGTCCTGCTGCAGCCTCTGAATGCAAGGCACAGCAGAAAAGTGCTGGGAAAGGGCTCTGCAGCTGAGGTGTAAGAAGTGCTCTCCACAGATATCCACACTGTGCACTGTTGTGTGCACTGTGAGCAGAGAATGAGAGTGATGAGAGAATGGGAGACATTTACAGACTCACCGTACATCACAAACAAATATGGCAAAAAAATATGGTGCTTGTCATTTTGAATATGTTAAAGTTTGAAAGTGGTTAAATAATGCACAGAAGTACTTTAGCTGAGAGAAGCTGAGGGGTGTTCTGTGCCAGGGTAGAGCATTGAAAGGGGCAGCCCAAATGGAGCAAGAGGAGAAACAGTGATTTTGATCAACACATTTCATTGTTGTTCTGCCTGTTCCTAGAGGCTCTGGGCAGGTTTTCTTGGTTAAGTACATGGTCACTCCATCTAAATGCAAGCTGTGTCTTGCACAGAGGTTCACATCCAATAATGCTTGCCCACTGTGTTTGAAAACCTGGCTTTTCAGACTTGTTGATTTTTTTCAGCTACCCAAGGCAGTAACTTTTCAGCTGGAATGCAGTTTTAAGGATGAAGGATGGTGCATATCTGGCTGCAGCTACAAGATCTCCAGACTTTCTGAAGTAGCAATCTCCATGTTGGTTGTTAAAAGCTGAAATTTGGTTCTAGAAAATCTAGAAAAAAACCACCAACTTTGGACTGATGGTCTGAGCTAAGCAGGACAGGACTGAAAGAGGAGTTTTCTTTGGAGATCCTCAGGTGAACTGCTTATAGGTACTTTGCAGGTGAAATATTTAGAAAATTCTCCCTTGATTGTTGTTGTTTTTAAATTAGTTTGTGTTTCTGACCCATTTTTTGTCTTTGAAATACTTGGAGAACAAGTTAGGATTATTACAATTTATGACTATTTAGATTTCAGTAAAGTTTGGATTATCTGTTTTATTACAACTGAATTAGTTCCTTTTGGTTGCCAGACTGTGTTATCTACGTAAATAACTTCACTGCACATCCTCACTTGCAGCTATCCTTCATTTTGGCACCAACTTTAATGTCATTGTTTATTCTTATCTATTATGTTCCATGAGAGATTTAGGAAAGGTTTATTTTTTTATTAAATGGCAACAGTTATTGCTGATGGATGATAATTTATAACTCTGCTACCAGTAAGAAAGAAATAAGCCTTTTGTTTTTATTATGCTCTTGGTATAAAAGAAATGGCTGATTGCTGGTATAAAAGAAATAAAACAACTCATACATTCAGGAAAGCTTATTGCATTATCAGGCAATACATCTGCCTAACTGATGAATAGGACTCAGTCTTGC